>VDFB02105785.1:203851182-203880094 GCA_007258455.2 Sequoia sempervirens
TAAGAAAGGCCTTCACAAGACATCTCCCAAAATCTGCACGATTTGAAACAAAATAGTGGAGAAATGTGAAGCAAACATATTTCTCCTAGTCCATAGAACACTAACACTGCCAATAGAACACATATACTATTGGATACAACTTCTATGTACCATCTCAAGAGAAACTGAAACTCAGACTATATCATCATCAAATCATTATCAACACACCTTCATATCTACACAAGCATAGGATCAACACAGGAGAAATTTGAAGCACATGTTGGAGCACACACTGAACACTTCCAACACTCTAACTTCTTTTGTTCATTAATTTTCTCAAAAGTACTTGGAAACTCATCAAACCGACATATCTACAATGCCATATAGATAGCTCCATGTACTCACAACATGTCAACCATACATGTAAAATTTGTAACATACTGAACAGTGTTGACATCAATGACAACATTAATGACAACACCACCAAACTAGCTCATATCTGCAACACATCTACCCTCAAATTTGATTTCTAGAAGTTAGATAAGAGGATTTTGGGAAAACTAACAATTAATGTTGCAGGATGTGGTTTCTAATGTTGTGGTTTTGCAGATAATTACACTGGGAGCTTCATTCTCCTGTCTTTTGAATAAGTATCCTTTTATGAAGTAAAGTGTACTATTTAGGGTACTTTAGCTTACATATGCACATAGAGTCATACGGGAACTAAAGTGGGGGATTAATGTGTCACCAAAAATTGTATACTCTTGAAGAAAGATGTAATTTTGCAATTAATTTGTTCCTATTTTAGACACCCTTGCATTAATCACCCCTTAAAGACTACATTTATACATCCTTAATGCTCATTATTTTAGACTTTAAGGCCTATTCCACTAACAAATTATACAAATCTTGACAAGAAATATTCTAATCATTCAAATTCCATAAAACCCACCTCAAAAACCCTTGGTGGGACTAAGTTGCCGAGGGTGGCGACTTAGTCCCTTTTGAGGGATTTTTCACTTTTGAGCAGGAAAATCACCAACTTAATTCAAATTCTTGATGGATATTGGCCTGTGAAGTTAAAGTAATGAATAATTAGGTGTTGATTCCTATAAATACATGTTTTTAGGTCATTTTTCACAACATTAATTCATTTTCAACAAGAAAATTCAAGAGTCAAGAGTCAATTATCTTTCATAAGAAGATTCATTAGTCTATCTACATTAAGGTTGAAGCTTTGTGGCAGCAAGTTAGGGTTTTTTCAAGTCTTCAATCTCACTTTTTGTTGAAAATATCACATTGCAAAGGGTTGATCATGTATGCCTATGGAGAATCATGGAGAAATCTAGGTTGAGGAGATGCAACTAGCCATCAATTCAAGCCTAAAGACTTATTTTCAAAGTGATTCCATCTTCCATTTTCTCTCTATTTTTAGCCTAAGGAAGGTTTGCATGTCATTAAGATTCATTTCTAATGTGATTTAGTGTCTCTTAGAATGATTCTTGCATCATTCTAGAAATCCATTTATGCATCTTATTCTTGCATGTTAGAATATGATTGCATATTATTCTCAGACTTCCTAGTCTTAGACACACTTAGGGCTAGGGTTTTATGTAGATTTTATTTCTTTCAAGGTTTAAATACGAACTAGGGCTTTGACAAAGGAAAACCCCCCATTAGAAATTAATTTATATTCTATTTTGCAGGTATTTTCATAGGTTCAGATCCAGGTTTCCGTCAGAAAATAAAGTGCAGACTATGGGATTCCATTTCCACTTTTAGATTTGCAAAAAATCCAAAGTGGTCTAATTTTCCAAAAATGTGGACTTAGTCCCACTGCATTTGTTTCTCAAATGTTTTTGCAATTATAGATACCCATTTGGCAAAAACAGATTTCTAAGCAGTTTCCCTGATCTAGGACTACATCGCCCAGCTTGGCGTAAGTGTCCTAGTTGGATAGAAAATTAGATTTTCTAGAATTTGAAAGGCATCTGTAATCATCGTTTCATCCTTCATCAATTTCTAGGTGCACAATTTTTGTCTATCATCTTTATCTTATTCTTTCTTACCTTTAATCTATCATTTTTCATATCACAATGTGTTTTAAAACAACTTCCATATCTTAGGTTTTTCATTAATATTCATTAGCTTTTATCAGTTCTTTGCATTTAGTGTTGGCATATGGCCTCTAGTGTTATCATTGATGGCAACTGAAGTCACTATTGTGGTCCACAGATCAAAATCTGGTCATACTGACAGCTAAAGTTAAGTACAGTGTTTTACCGGTACAGAACATGAAGAACAGGGTATCCAGTTAGCATGTCAATCTATATGCTTCACCAGATTATAATCTTGTGTTGTGGATCCCTGAAACAATATACTATGCATCTATGTTATCTTATTGTTGAATTTTGTGTTATGGCATTAACCAGTGTACAAGTAAAGAGATCCAACACGATGTTTTTTTATTTATTTGCTCATTGTGTTCGACCTAATAAATGTAGCATGTCACCGATGTATAAGGAGAATTTTTTTAAGTATTTCTATGTTCAAGATTTTTTTTTTGGGTCGTAGCTATGAATTAGCTAACTTGTGTGGGTGTGCACTAAATTTAATTTGTGTTTTGAGCCGACCTTTGAAGGATATTTCATGTTTTGTTAAGCTGACTTGAATCAATGAAATCTTTGTTAGCAGATATATATATGAGATTGGTAATCCATTTTTGTAGAGGTGGTGAAGGTATGAAATGGTGCGGATGTGTGTAAATGTGTGTGTAAGTATTGGAAGGGTGATTGAAGTGATCTATGCGTAGTTTTAGAAGGGAAGAAAAATAGAGAAGAGCAGAGCATAGCATAGCATAGCAAAAATACAAAATTAGTTAGAAGAGATGAAGACCATCCACTGAGCTTCATTGGAACTAAATCCAGGAATTTGGAGATGCTATCCTCTCAGTTTAAATTTTTTTTCTAATCACAAACTCTTTTGTAAGGCAATGAGCCTTCCTTATTTTGAGCAATGAGCTCTAGGCAGTGTGCCTAAATGCATGTGCATTCCTTTTTCTTCGTACTTTTAACAAAGTATAAATTGTGGATTAATCTCCACCGTGGTTTTTCCCCTAATAGGGTTTCTAGGTAAAAATATTGGTGTTATGATTTCTTGATTATCTCTTAATGTGCTTGCATATTTGTTTCAGTTTATATGTAGTTAATAATATTGAAGTTTAAATATTGTTGTTGATAGGTTAAGGTATGGATAAAAATCCAAATATCGTGGAACACTGATTCACCCCCCCTCTCAGTGTTCCTAGATTCCAACAATTGGTATCAGAGTAGGTTCCTCTTTGAAAGTTTAATAGCTTGAGGTGGATCTTGAAATACAATGGACTTTGGTGATCTTCAAAAGTAGCTTATGGTGGCACTTGATGATCTTGATCAGTCTAAAGTAGAACTCATGGAATTAAAGGAAAATCTTGTGGATGCTAAGAAATTTATTCAATCATTGAAGGACAAAATCAATGAGTCAAGAGAAAAGAGGAAGGAGCTTTGTGATCAACTAAAAAAGAAAGAAAATAAAAGTTTGCAAGATGCTCACCTAAATCAGACCCTAAAAGAAATAACTGGAGAATTTGAAAAGCTTGTTAGGGCAATGCTACTTTAAAACTTGAGATAGAATCTGTTGCGATGAAGCTAACCAAGGAGATTCAAGAAAGAAAGAAGAATGATTAGAATTTGGATCAGTCCTTGAAAGAAAAATTTGAAGAATGTAGTAGAGTTAGTAGCATATTTATTCAACTAGAGATTGAACTGCAACAATCTAGAAGTAATGAACAGGAGCTTGAAAGGAAGATAGTTATTCTTAGAGATGAAATCTATACTACAAATGAATACAAGAATTTTAGGATCAATTTTGCTAAGCTAGATGAGATGACTAAAGGACAGAAGGATGTAAATGATAAGCGAGGTCTTGGATATGAAAAGGAAGAAAGTTTCAAACATAAGGATCCCAAACAAAGAAATCAGATGAACAAAGGTAGAGGGTATCTGATAAGACAACCTAGTGCTTAGAAGTTTAATGGTTACTGCTTTGCTTGTAGTAAATTTGGTCATATGGCTTCTCAATGTAGAAGAAAAGGTCCATTATTTCCTATTCATTGTTGTACTTGCAATAATTTTCATCATAAGTCAATTGAAAGCAAAACTGTGTCTGTCAGTATAAGGAATATTAAATGCTACATCTGTGGAAGATTTGGACACATTTCTAATCAATGCAGATCAAGGGGAAATCAATGGAATGAATGGTATAGAAAAATAAATCCGATGTGTTACGACTACAAAAAAATTGGTCACACTATAAGATTATGCAGGAATTGAAATATGGATAGAACAAGTCTAGTATATCAAGGAAGAATTTCACAGAAGGATGAAAAAGGAAAAGGAAAAGTGACTATGAAAGAGATAACAGATTAGATGAAGAAAAAATGGGTAAAGAAGAGTGAGTCTGATAAGCCCATACCAAAAGCTACCTTCAGTAATCCCTCTGGTAAATCCTCTGGAAATTGATTTTAGGCCATTGGCCTAGGGGGATTTTTTCAAGAAAAATTCTTTGACCCCCTGTCAATAGCTAGCACCAGAATGCAGAAAGTTGTCAGTAGTTGTGACATTAGTCATTAATTGTATCTATGATCACTTGTTTAGTAAGTTAAGATCTGGAAGGTCCACAGATGGAATCTTCTCTTGTTGTCTGAGAGAGTAGTGTAACCAAAGCTCCTAGGGTAGAGCATTTATTGTCGTAAAAAGTTTCAGTGCGTAAATCCATAAAAGGGTTTTTGGAGCCATCATTTTTTAGTTTGCATTAAAGAAGAATAGTGAAAGAGGCTCGAGTAGAATTTTGAAGGAATCAAGTTGATATGGCGGCGAATTCATCAGATATTCCATTTTGCTTGTAGAATTTCTAAATTTATGCTTGGTAGAAAAACCTTGTTTAGTACTAAAAATGAAGCAAATTAAGGGAATTGTGAGTCTAGATGAATATAGTAGCAGGAAGATTAGGGATGCAAGAAATTTGTTTCCAGACAGTAAATTGAAGTGGCTCGAAGGTGTGAAACATAGGAGTTTGGTCATTTGGAACGAATTTCCTTATTTTAACAATGCAGAAGTGGTTAAGTTCATCTTGAGCAGATTGAATGAGGACTTTGATGAATACACCCCAAGAGATGAACCATAATCATTTGAACCAGATGTGATAATAGCAGAAGGAAGTGATGAAGAAGGTGTTTTACTCAAATCCAAAATACAGCAGATTGTTCAAGAGGAAAATAGAATACATAAAATTGTTGATATATTGCTAGATTGACCCTCTTATGATCAGGATCTAATTGAGAGTACTCTAGGTAGATACTTTGTGTAGAATAACATTGATTTGGAAAGCTTACAAAATGTATTCCCTGAAGAGTTGATTGAGTGTATTAAGGAAGTTGTGGCCTCTGACTCTCAGGATAACAAAGAGGATGAAATAATCTTACATCTGAAGGAGCATTCTAGGTTGTCCCTTACCAAACCAAAAAATAAAATGAATGAGTTGATGTAGTGCATTAATTCAACCAACAAAATTTTCAACTATTGTCTTTGGTGGCCTCATGTTGTTGGAAAGTATAAGGATAGGCTAGAGCAAATTGAAAGTGAATTGAATAAAATTGGTCAAGATTACAGTATGTCTCAGGATAGGGATGATGCAGTAAAGAAAAAGATTCAGGAATTATAGTCTGAGCATGCAAAATTCCACTCTACCAGAAACACTCTTATGGACACCTTTTGGAAAGTCAAGGATTTGACTGAATGCAAGTTGGAGCAGTTGATTGAGGTCTTGAGGAAAGGAGAAAAACTAGAAGAAGCAATTACAATCCTAGAATCCCTCATTCAAATTATTAACAAGACATCTGAGAATAATAGCATGATTTTAATCATTTGTATTTTTGTAGAAACATGGAATAAATTTCTTTTGGAGATGAAAGGTAAGTATAAAATAATTTTCTAATTTGTACAACAGTTGTATTCTTCCAAGTTTTGATCAAATTTATATTTAGCAAAAGGGGAGAGAGAGTGTAGTAAAATTTTGTTTCAAAATGAGTGGAGAAAAAATATTAGGAAAAGAAGAGAGAAAGCAATAAAGCTTTGTCATTGATGTCAAAGGGGGAGAGAATGTAGTGAAAAATGTGTTGACATCCTAAGAGGGAGCAATTTTTTGTTGTGTTTTGAAATTTTGGAAGTTTGGCAATGTTATCTCTGATTTTGACACATAGTCATTTTTCACTAAGTGTTGCCATCAATGCCAAAGGGGGAGATTGTTGGCATATGGCTTGAGGATATTATTGAGATATGGCCTATAGTGTTGTCATTGATGGCAACTAAAGTCACTATTGTGGTCTGCAAATCAGAATTTGGTCATACTGGAAACTAAAGTTAAGTATAGTGTTTTACCAGCACAAAATATGAAGACCAGGGGATCTGATTAGCATGTCAATTTGTATGCTTCACCAGATCATAATCTTGTGTTGTGGATCCACAAAATAGTTTTCTATGCATCGATGTTATCGTGTTGTTGAATTTGTGTTATGACATTAACCAGTGTACGAGTAAAGAGATCCAACATGATGTTTTTTTATTTATTTGCTCATTGTGGCTGACCTAATGAATGTAGCGTGTGGGTATGTGCAAGATCATCGTGGAAAAAATAGGCCCTTAAGTGGCAAAAAATTCAGAAAAATCAAAGTTAGGAAACTTGACGTAAAAATTTGAATGATTTATCTATATTATTTAAAAAGTATGTAAGAATAGAATCTGTAGTAAATTGAATGTAGTTTCTAAACTACTAGGTTTGTTTAACAAAAAAGAAAATCTATTTGGTGAAAATTTGAAATTTCAATGCAGTGGTACTTAAATTTCAGGGAGAAAATAAGAAGTAGGTGTCTGTCTGACCACCCTAACTACAATAAAATGATAATATTTTTTTATAAGATTTTAGCTATAAGTAGAGGACTCATGCGCCGATGTGAGGCATATTTTTTGGTAATTTTTTTCCAAGTAAATAATTAATTATGAATTTTTTATTACAACTTTTTAAAAATATAAAACTATAATGTCTGACCACCTTAACTTGGTCAAAACTTTATGAAATTCATTTTTTTTTTTTAATCCTATAGTATACAAAGCATAGAATGTGACACATGTTTTGGATTCAAAAAATGTGATACCGTTTGAAAGCTATAGATGTTTTTCAATCAGCCTATCAATCAGGACTTTAGTCATAATTTGAATAGAAAATGAATAATAATTACTTATTAAATTCAAAGTAAAGTATAATTTATATTTATGGAAAGCTGAGAATCTCCTTTAAAAACCCTTTTCATTTCATCAATTTTGGGTAAAAAAATAGTCGTCAGCCACATACCCATCATATTGCCACTTTTTGGCCCATCATGATCCTGCACATACCCGTGTTGTGGATGTATAAGGATAAATTGTTTAAATGTTTCTATATTCAAGAAAAAAATTTGGGTCATAGCTATGAATTAGCCGACTTGTGTGGGTGGGAATTAAATTTAATTTGTGTTTTGAGCCAACCTTTGAAGGATATTTCATGTTTTGTTAAAGCTGACTTGAAGCAATGAAATATTTGTTAGCAGATACATATATATGAGATTGGTAATCCATTTTGGTAGAGGTGGTGAAGGTATGAAAGGGTGCAAATGTGCGTAAAAGTGTGTGCAAGTATTGGAAGGGTGATTGAAGCGATATATGCATAGTTTTAGAAGGGCAGAAAAATAGAGAAGAGCAGAGCATAGCAGAGCAGAAATACAAAATTAGTCAGAAGGGATGAAGACCGTCCACTAAGCTTCATTAGAACTGAATCCAAGAATTTGGAGATGCTATCCTCTCAGTTCAACTTTTTGTTGTAATCACAAACTCTTTTGTAAGGCAGTGAGCCTTCCTTATTTTGAACAATGATCTCTAGGTAGTGTGCTTGAATGCATGTGCATTCCCTTTTCTTCATACTTTTAATAAAGTATAAATTGTGGATTAATCTCCACTATGGTTTTCCCCTAACAGGGTTTCCATGTAAAAATATTAGTGTTATGATGTCTTTATTATCTCTTAATGTGTTTGAATATTTTTTTTAGTTTATATGCAGTTAATGATATTGAAGTTTAAATATTATTGTTGATAGATTAAGGTCTGGATCAAAATTTAAATATTGTGGAACACTAATTCACCCCCCCCCCCCGTTCTTAGTGTTCCTAGAGTCCAACATTTAGGATATTGCATTTAGACATATTTCAATCGTACTAAGTATTAGTATTTAGTGAACCTCCATGTTTTTATGGGATACCTTTCTCCTTTTAGGTGAAAAACCCTAGAAGTGTAAGAAAAAAGCCCCTACAAAAATTTGCATTTCAAAAATGAAATCTTGTGATGCCTTAGATGATAGTAGGGATTTTACTCAGATGTAGAGGATATGTTTGTACAAAGTCAAATTGATATACATACTCCATGGAAAAGGATTAGAAACTTTAATTGAGGTAATTGAGACTATTCTTACTACCCATGTAGCTTGTTTATTTGTTGAGCCTTTTGTTAATGAAAAGAGGTAGAAATTACTATAAAGAAATAAATATGCAATGAAGGTTACTATAGGATAATGAAAATAAATCTAAGTACAATCAACATCAATAGAGAACAACCAAAGTAGGTTAGCATTGGGGCCATTAGAAGACTGTGTATGAAATAGATAGAGTTGGGAATGATGGAGTGTTGTGCATGGAGTCTTCATTGCCTTTTCAAACTACTCTTACTATTTAGAAGGGAATGAAGATTGATAATAGTTATCTCTCTTCTCAATTTGTCACTAACCAAGGAAAGTTAACTATGGAGTTTGAGAATGCCAAAGTTTTGGTCACAGACCAAGAAACTAACAAAGAAAAAGAATTTTTTTTTATAAAAAAGGCGCAACACACCCATATTATTAGGGGTAAATTCTTTTGACCAGAGCTATGAACCAGGTATAGGAAACCACAAGAAACTACCAAACCTATGAGCACATTGTGCCAATGAAGGCACACTGTGTGTGAGCATTTTGGACCAAAAAGGGTTTGAACCCTAGTGGTTGTCACTACAACCAAGAGACTTGACCATTGAACCATTCCCTTATTGACAAAAAGACAAAGCAATTTATCTAGTTGAATAAGTTGGATTATTTTGAGTCACACACACTGAATACTCCTATTCGATACAAGTATGAATATGGTTTCTAAGTCTACCAAATGTGGCAATCCAAAAACATAATCACAAGAAGAAAGAATGATAGGTAGTGAAAACCATCAATGTGCACATTCACTAGTCAAGTATAAAAGTGAAGTTGCAGATGTATTACAGTTGCTCAGCTTGTGAAGTGGTTAATCATGGAGCAAGAGGATATTTCTTTCCTTTTTGAATACCATGGTTTTTACCTTAAAAAAATTGAAGATTTATATATGGTGAAAGAAGGCCCATTCTTGAATGGCAATATTAATTTTTCATAGAGTGTTCCCAACTTCTACAACATAAAAAGTTTTCCAAGGTGGCAATATTGATGTGTTCTCACAAGTCTGAAGACAAGAATACCATAGAAATGTTGATTCCTCATGAAGATTTCATGTAAGTTTCTTTTGATGAATGGTTTTCCTTTTATGAGCATTGAGTGTGTAATGTCTCCAAGGTAGGTCCACCTCAAGTTTATTCTTGTATTGATGCCTAGCTAATGTAATGAGTTGAATATCAAGCTCATAAAAATCATATACCTTTAGAGACACATCAAAGGAGTTTTTTAGAGTTGAGCACGAATGCAATGGTATTCAAAACTCATGAAAGGAAATCAAAGTGTAAGAGCTTGTAAACACATACAATTGACCTAGGCCTGCAAACTTTGTTTTTTCCATATTTCTTCTCAACAAAGTTAAAAAAATTTAATTATGTCCTCTAGTCCAAATTCTACTATTAATTAAATAATTCTCAATTATTTAATTAATTCACATCTTTTATCCCTCCTGACTATTTAAATAAATAAATAATATTTATTTTTTTAAAATATGTCACTAATTTCTTATGTCCCTCTATAATTAAATAAACTCCTAAATTTATTTAATTATCATTTGTCCACTATCTCTTCTCGATTATTTAAATAAATAGAATTTATTTATTTATTTAAATACGTCATTAATTTCTTATGTCTTCTTATAATTAAATAAATTTCTATAATTTATTTAATTATTATCCACATTGGCTTTTCCTAATTTTAAATAAAATCATTTATTTAAAATTGTCCACTTTCTATTTTCCCACCAAGTAAATAATTTAAATCATTATTTACTATCACATGACCCCACCCCTTTTGAATTAAATTAATTTTTAATTCAAAAGGTCAACTCAGCCTTTAAAATCAAACAATTTTAAATTATTATTTGATTTTCCAACAGTCTCTTTTTCCATGCCCAATATCTCCTTGTCACATGCATTCTTGACCCTTGATTTGATTTTTCTAAAATCAAATCTCAGCCCTTCATTTCAAATTTTTCCCCAATGTTGCCCTAACCATAATTGTTGGTTGTAACATTTAATTTCAAACTTTTATCTTAGGGCATCTCTCATCTGACAATCTTGGCCATTCATCTAATATTGGCTTTTCTCTAAAAAGAAAATTTTTACTTCATTTGACACACTTCATGCTTGACTATTTTATGCTTAAGACTTTAGGATTGATTCATACTCGCATGCTTGCAAATTGCAGCAATCATAGAAAATCCTTCAATATTTTCCTAGGGCTTAGTCATAGTCATAGTTTCTTATCAAAAATCTAAGGGCAAACACCATTTTGTAGTAAATGGAGAAGGGCAATGAAGGTCAATCATGGAGGGCTTGAAGACTTTTGGTGAAATTGTTCTTTGTTTTATGCATTTTTACTCCATTGTACTTCATTTTTTAGCTAGGGTTTTGTTTATGCTTTTGATTTCATGATAACCTAACTTTTTTCCTTAGTTACATTGGTGAACCTAATGCCAAAACACCTTTTTTGCATATTTTCATATTAATTTTCATCATTTGTGTAGGTACAGGTATGGAATGCCACAATCACAACTTTCTGAGGTGCAATTGATGCATCACGATGCATTCACTTTCAAGAATAATGCATCCGCAATACTGAGCCACATCTACTAGCCTGAACGATGCATTCACTTTGTTGCAACACATCTACAAACCTGAGCAACACATCTATTCTTGAGACACATCTAACAGACAAAATGACACATCTTTAGAAATAAAATTTTGCTTTCAATTTTTGATAATATTTTCCAGTTTTCTCTTTTCAATTTAGTAGATTAGGGATTTTTGGGTTACTAATCTATTGTTTGCAGCATGTGGCAAGCTGGAAGGAGAGGATAACATTTATTTGTTGATGATTTTATAAAATTTTTTTACAATCCTAAAGCAAACAAACAAACAATCACAAACAACTTGCATTCATATTTCATGGGTTAAAATGAGCATGCATTCACTCATGGGTTTAAAATGAACACAAATTGCATTGAAAGTCATCAAGGCTAAAATTTACATGCATTCTCATAGCATTGGCTTAAAATGAAATTTTGCTTGACTCACACTAAGTTGGGTTAAAAATGAACAAGTGTTTGGTGTGTCTTGTGGTCTAGTGATAGCTTCTTATTGTGTATGTAATTCTCTTGCACCTTGCTGCAATATGGAGAAACAAAAACACTTAGAGGTTTTTTCTTTACCACCCCCACATTTCAATTAGGCATTAAAATGAAAAAGTCTTTTTATATTTGTGTAACCACTATTCAATAATAAAAGTATCCAAGCTCCCCTTGTGCACTTGTGTGATCCTGGGTGCAAAAGAAATTGTTGTACCACATTCTCATAGTTCTTAGTAGAGGTGACGAGTCTGTCATGGGAGATTCATGAGGGCTTGAAGCTTGGTTGACCTGGAGAAGTGAGTGTTGTGGAGGGGAGCTAGTGTGGCCAAGCTTCTAAGTCACCCGCTAAGAATAAGTGTGGCTAGAGAAATCCAAGTGGGAATCCAGTGGATATAGTCCTTTCCATCCATGGGGTTGTGCTTGTCTTCATTATGCTTGTTCTCAAACATTCAAATAAAAAATCATGTGTTTTCCAAGTTTTTTCTAAACCAATGAACACATAGACATCCTTCACAAATCTGGAACAACACATTCAAACTAATTTTTTTTCAAAAATATGCCAAAATTGCAAGGAAAATAGACTTTAGACTCTATGCAATGCATCTGACCTGCTAAACCACATTTGACAAACAAAAAAACACATATACCTATACTAAAACACACTTGCTACATAGAACAATGAAATTGAGTTTTTGAACTGCATCTGCAATCTAAAACCATGCATATGACTATGTTCCTACACATTTGCTTCATAGAACAATGCACTTGGCCTTTTGAACCACATTTGTGGTCTAAAACAACACACATGCTAAAACTAAAATGCATTTGAGACTTTGCAACGCATTTGCTACCTGAAACAACACATTTTCCTATCATTTAGAAAAATCATTGTCACTGTCTAAATCTGAGACTAAACACTCCCAATCTATTTCTAGACATCTTTCATTAGTGGTCTTTGTTCAAAACCAAAAAAATACTTGCTCAAATCTTCCATTTTTGCATTTTTTAGCTTGCGTTCAACTTTTACCTAAGTTCACTATTGCAAATTTTTAGTTGCATCTTAGGATCCATCATCATTTTTAGCATAAACAAGCTCTTAGATCCTCATTTTTGTAGACTTTAGCATTGGAAAACTTTCCATCCTTTGTGAAACCTTTTCCTTCAAAAGTAGATCATCATTGGACTAATTCAAAATCAATTGTTTAGTCTTTATCCTTTTGCGAGATATTTCCAACTCATAAGTCTAGTTAGGAAACCTCACTTTGTCACCTTGCCATACCTTAGACCTCTGCATTTGCATTTTCATAACTTAAAACATTTTAGTCTTCCACCATTCATTTTAGTCATCATTATCACTTTGCATTTGATTGCACCCCTTTATTCAAAAAATCCAAAAAACATAGTGTCATACCATTCAATTTGGTCCTCATTATCACTTTGCATTTGGCATCCCCTTAGACAACATTGTTACAATTGCATTCCTTATTTCAAAAAAAAAAAAAAAAGCATAGTTTCATATCATTCCCATTCATAGATTTATTTATCTTTCATACTCCCTCATTTGAGAAAATCCTTATATGGTTAAGACTAGGTTACAAAGAAAGAGAAGACAAATGGACCCCTTTGGACAAGGCAACAACCCCTACAACTTTTCTAATGACATGAACTTAAACACAAACATGGAAACATATTTCATCAACCCTTTCAGTGACATGAACATGGCATCATCATCACACAATCCCTTTGAACCATTTATACGTAGAGATGAAAACAGACAAGTATTCATGGAAGACTTAGAAGCTACCGCCCAAAACCCTGAAGTGGCTTCCATTATGGAGGAATTACTCTTATAAGATTCAGAGAGATATATAGCCATGCTTCTACACCAAGGGGCTAAATTTCCATGAGGTTTCGATATTAACACCTTAAGAGCAGCATCTTTGGATCATACTACACAAACTAGTCAACCCCAATCAACACCACAACATAATGCAAACAGTACTTCCATTGGTGCCACCACAAAAAATGCAACAAACACCATCAATGCTACTTCTATTGGAACTACCACTCAAAACACATCTAACAAATTCAACACAACATCTATTGTGGGAACATCAACCATAGCACATGCCATCTCATAATCTATCCCACAAATATCAGCAATTCCATCACAAATTGTTGGGATTACCTTTGGGTCTTCAATTAATACAATGGGGAAAATTCATCAAAATTTTCATTTGGATATTCATATAGTGCTATGGGAATGACATCATCAAATATTTTAATTAGGTCCTCAACTAAATCTATGGGAAAAAACTCATTGAACCCCTTTGGGAGGAACAAAAGATGAATCACCATTCAAGGACCTCAACCCAATTTTAATACTTGGGTCACAAATCAATACCAACACTAATATCCCCCAAAGACAAACAAAAAATATCCCATAGGGCCACATTTATCAATTTGGACAAGGGAACCAAATAACACAACACATGACTCCATTTGGGCATCAAAGCATTTAAGGGTGGCATATTCTGCAAATATAAACTAACACTATTGGAATGCACATTCCCACATGTGCATCACATATCCATACACAACAACACATTCCAACCCAAAACGCTCAATACCAACAAATTCCAAACATGCCATACACTCAACAACAATACACCCCAAATCGGAACATACCATCACAACAAAGGGGAATTCATGGAATATCCATTACCAACATGTGTGATGCCAGAAATAACCCTATAGTACATGCACTCACAACTTAACTTGTAGCCTTGAAAAAAAAAGTCGAGAACATGCAGTTGTCCAACAAGAAGACCCACACATCCTCTGACTTATTTCCATACCCATTTGACATGAATTTACACATGCCATCATTCCCTCTAGGATATGTGGTACCCAACTTCTCCAAATAAAAAGGCAAGACTAATCCCCTTTAGCACATAAGAGAGTTTACAACCAATTTCATGGACGTTGCATATGAACATACCTATTTGATGAGACTCTTCCCTAGGAGTCTCATGGGTCCTGTACTTGAATGGTTTTCTACCTTTCCCAAAGGAATAAAGTCATGGGATGAACTTGCTAATTAATTTGCATAAATTATGCCTACAACATCAACACTGACATTACCATTGCCACTTTTTGTAATACTACTTAAGAAGACACTGGAGAGACCTTCAGTCCCTTCTTCCAAAGATGGTGAGGTTTATCCAGTTGATGTCCTATGGAGATACCAAAAAAGGAAGAGGTCAACATGTTTGTTCAAAACCTTGTTGGCCCATTGAGATATAATTTGCAAGTTCATTGTTGCACCACTTTCAAAGATTTCGTCAAAAAAGGAGACCTCATCAAAAAAGGAGTCCAACTCAAAAAAGCTCTTATTGCCAAGGGAGAACTCAAATATGGTAACAAGAACACAAAATCAAACCCACCAAATGACAAAAAAAATATTCAGTAAAAAAAAAACATATCACCAATGATGGTGTTGTTGATGCTAAAGCAGTAAACATGATAGGTCCTGCAATTACACTAAGAGGAACTCAAACACAAAACACACCATTGACCACACTGAAACCTACCACAAACTCCATCCAAAATAATCAAGATCAAGGGCAACCACGTCAAACTCAATAGTTTCCAAAAATATGCACATACATCCCCTTGGGTGAACCAATTGAAGTTGTCCTCAAGAAACTCCTCCAAAACAATGTCATCACATTATAAGACCCTAAACCATATGACCCCGGGCAATTCAAGCCATCATGGTGGGATGATAATGCATTCTATGATTACCATCAAACAAAAGGGCATAAAACTTCCTCCTATAGACAATTGCAAAATCTTACACATGATCTTATTGAAAATTGTACCATTGAACTAGACAGTCAACAATTTCCTTCAAACTCAAACCATACAATTCATTCAAACCCATTGCAGGATCATGGCTCAGGTAACCCCTCTACATCAAGTCCAAAGACTAATAACAATCAAGCCAATTACACTCACATTTCTTTTGATTATTCCAATGGACCTATCACTAACCACCTTTGATCTGTTGATGAACACGTCAATACTATCACCATTAAGAAGACTTTGTAGTGCAATGTTACCTCCCATCGAGGAAAATTCACAATAGCTGGTCCTCTTGCTAGATAGCCAAAGATCATGATACCTACTCCATCTGCCAAACTGTCACAATCCAAAGGACAATTTAATCTTATTGACCAATTGGGAAAAATTCCCACTCAAATCTCCATACTTGAGTTGCTACGCATCTCGCTTGCACACAAAGCCATACTTGATAAATCCTTGCATGAGTCTTCTATCCCTAATGAAATTGATGTCAACAAATTTGAAGCCATGGTCAGATACTTGACTACCCCCCATCACATTACCTTTTTGGACCAAGACTATTCTTCACCTAAATAGTCTCACAATGATGCACTACATATTAAAGTCTTTGTGAGTAGATGGTAGAGCAGGATTGAATATATGCTCTCTAAAATTGGTCAAATCACTAGGATTCTCTAACGTGTGTGTGGACACCAACAAAAGTATTGACATGAAGGCATATGATGATGAAGAATGCTCCTCTAGGGGAATTATCACACTTCTTATTCAGGTAGGGTCAGTCATTGTAGATACCACATGTCAGGTCCTGGATCTTGAACTACCTTACAACATCTTACTTGGTCGATCCTGGATTCATGCCTTAAAGACCATACCATCCACTTACCATCAATGTCTGAAGTTTCCTTTTTATGGCACCGAAATTACCATACCAGGAGATCCTGATCCTTTCTAGTATTGCACCAATTTGAGAGGTATTTCAAAACACCAAGTGCCAATTAACCATGAAGCTTCAACATCCACTTCTTCCAAATACATTGTATGCCATAGAAAAATGGCCACTTGTCATTTTCATGGCCTTTGAAGTCTTGTTTCATGGTGTTGGAACTATGTTGCTCTAATTTTATGTTGTAATATGGCTTGAACATGCTTATTTAGGTACTAAAATTCAAAGAATGATTTCTTGTGAAGGTGTTGTGAATTGTTGTAAGACATTTATACACTCTTCTAGACTCTATTCATTACAATTCACCTAAAAATCATCTTTTTATTCATCAACAAGTCCTATTTTGAAGTGTTGTAAAGTCTTGTAACAAGATTTCACTCTTTTCTAGGAACACCTTCACTATTTATCCCTTTCTCATGCTTTATTTGGCCCCTTTATGCCCTCATAACTTGTAATTAAGTGTATTTTTGAGTATTATTCTAACAACCAACATTAAATACAACATTTTTTCTAACACACATTTTCAGGTCCTAGGTGGAACCCATTTTCCATGGGTGGCGAATGAGTCCCCCTTGGCCCCAAATTCAAAATATTTTAAATTTCCTTTCGAGATTTTATTCAAAAAAACTTGATGTCGGCCTATGATGAGGTATGAATGGGTAAATAAGGCACAAGTGTGTATAAATAAGTGATTTTTACCTCATTTTACATCTTCTCACTCATTCAAGCATTCAATCTCACATTTCAAGTATTCAAGCATTCTACAACATCAATTCAAGCACTTTGAAGTAGCCATTGACATTACTTCAGATTTACATCATCAAGTTTTTGGTAAGTTGATAGCATTTGCATGTTGTTAGTTTTATCTTTCTCTTGCATTTTTTTATTTTATTAAAGGTTTGATTACCAAAAGTGGGGTTTGACCAAGGCAAACCCCTATTTAGTAGCCTTAAACCATTTTTCTCCTATTACATGTTTGTTTGTAGACCTAAGTATGCAAATTTGACAATATTTTTGGTGTTGAAGATTGGTTTACAAGTCAACTAGGTGCTTCAAGTCAACTCAAGTCCATTTCAAGCTGGGAGAAGGTTTTCTTTCTATTTTTTGCATAATTGACTTTGGCAACCCGACAAGCAGTGATTTCCAAATTTGGTGTTGCAGAGTTGTCTCCTGATTTTTCAAAAATTTGGGAGAGGACTGATTCGCCACTAGTGGAAAATGAGTCCCACCTTAGGACTAAAAATCTGAATATTGTTAGATTTCAGATCTTGACAGACATAAACTTGTTTCTGATAGTTTTTCACCAGGAGGAGGACTGATTCACCACCCTAGGTTAATGAGTCCCACTATGAAAAATTAGTAAATTCAACCAGCATCCACAACATTCTAAATTCTCTAGATTTTTCCCAGGTGCACTCATATTCATCCCTTTCCTTTCTGTTCTGCATATTTTCTTCATTTAGTTCATTGTTGTATTACACAATGTGTTTTCAAACATAGCTTAAATTTCACTTTTGCATTCATTTTCATCCATTTAGATTATTCAATTGCATTTATTTAACATCATTTAGGTTAGAAAACATCACACGTAACATAATTTGAATGAACTAGTTTGCATTTTTGCTCCTATCTCTCTCCTTTTAGGTGAAAAATCCTAGAAGTGTAAGAGTTGTCCATAGGAGCCAAAAATCAACGGTTCACATTGGTCCATCCACACTCACCAAACTATCCATGTCCACTTCTTTTACCTCCACCATACCATCTTCTACCATCATCCTAAGTGTCGACCCTAATATCAAGATCCAAAATGAAGGTTGCAGAGAATACAAATTGAATATGACCTATTGTATCACTAAAATACCCAAGTCTCCAAAAGCTTATGGTAGACCTTGTTTTAAACTAGTACCCAAAGATATTTTTAAAGTTCCTCCAATAATAAATTTCACAAAATGGGGAGAACTAAACAAAGAAGACATTGAAGACATATCAGCTTGGATTTACAAAGACCCAAAAGACTGATCCCCATTACTAGTACAACAATATGGCAAGGGCTATGAAATGATGAAGGAAAAAGGATATGATGGAAATAGTGGCCTTATTGAAAACAAGACAAGAAGAAGGGAACCTATAATTCCTTCGTGAAGACCAAAGTATTTGGGGTTTGGGTTTGAGCTAATCGAAACTGACGTTCCATGTACCCATATACTTTTAGGTGAGAGCGTGAATGTTTCTAAAGGTGTCAAGATAATCAAAGATTCCCATACCAAGACTAACTCCCATGAGTGGGAATATGGTTCTAAAAGATCCCTAAGTGATTATGAGCTTGATGAAATGTTTTGAGAACTAGGGGAGCCCTCTTTTGATGAAAGATTCAGAAAAATGTTTAAATTTGAACTTCCTAATGATCCTCTTAATGTCCCATTGAAAATAGAAGACTAGGTAAGACTCTTTTGGCCTCATGATGATGACAAACCTAAACCATCATTTGACCCTATTGACCATCATTCTAACTCATTTGTCTAGCCATCTGACCTTATTGACCATCATTCTTACTCATTTTTCCAGCCATATAACCCTATTGACCATCATTCTAACTTGTTTGACTAGCCACTTGACACTATTGACCATGATTCTAATGCATTCATCCCCTATTTTTTTGATGAGTCCAATTTTCCTGAATCTAATGAAGAAGATGACTGGATGGAATCCAACTGGGACTTCGAGAATAATTTCATCTTCACCCTTTCAGCCTCCGTTTGCATGATTTCCACATCCTCCCCACCATTTTCCAACACTAATTTGATGGTATCTCCCTTGTCTACCCACACCTCATTGATTGGGATCGACAAGGGTCATCCACTATGCACATTTTTCAGAATGACAAAGCTACTTCAAAATTCATGGGACTCCATGAAGGCATACCAATTGGGGACCATAAGGATAGATTGGCTATAGATCTAGATTCAATAGCATAGTTCAGGGAGACTGTGCAATCCTCTAGTTGCAAAAATAATAAAAATAAAACAAAAAATACATCTTTAAGTGAAAACCGCAAGGCACCTTTTGAAGATACAAAAGTAAAAATAAAGGATTTATTTGAGGGTGAGAACCTCCCTGAGGAGCCCAAGGATGGAGGATTGGAATTTCTTCCCATCACATAGGAAAAATCAATAATTCTCATTGAGGACACCATAGAAGTTACTATAGCTATAGTAAAGGATCCCAAAATGGTTCTCTTTGCAACATCTTTGACAGAAGAAGAAAAGCCTAAATTTCAAAATTTCTTCTCAGAATGCAAGATTAGATTCACATGGTCCTATGTCAACATGCTAGGATTGGACCCAACACTATTTTTGCACCATCTACCCTTGCTTCCAAATGCCAAGCCAGTCAAACAAAAGCTAAGAAAGATGCACCCACAAATTGCATTGCTAATGAAAGTCGAACTCAAGAAGCTACTAAATGCAGGATTCATAAGATCAATAGACTATGCAAACTAGATTTCCAACCTCATGCCTATCACTAAGCCAAATGGTCAAATACACATCTGTACAGACTTTTGCGATTTGAATAAAGCATGCTTGAAAGAATATTTACACTGCCAAACATAAAAATTATTGTGGATCTTACCACAGAGTCTGAGATGTTGTCCTTCATTGATGGTTTCTTGGGATATAACCAGATTTGTATCGCCCTAGAAGATTAACATAAAATAGCATTCACTTGTCCTTGGGGTACCTACTACTGGAATGTCATGCCTTTTGGCCTAAAGAATGTAGGTGCTACATATCAATGAGCCATGACAACAATATTTCATGACCTCATGCACATGCTAATGGAAGATTTCATGGATGACCTCCTAGCAAAGTCTTTGACATGTGGTGGTCACCTCAAAGTGTTGGATAAATTTTTTAAAAGGCTGGAAGAATACAAGGTTTGTCTGAACCCAAAGAAGTGTGTCTTTGGTGTGACATTAGGAAAAATTTTAGGGTACATAGTTCCTCACTAAGGCATTGAAGTCGATCCCACTAAAGTGAAATCAATATTGTACATGCGTCCACCAAAAGGAATCAGTGAGCTAAGGACATTACAAGGCTGATTATAGTCCATCCGACACTTCATAGCACAACTAGCAAACAAATGCCAACCGTTCCAATATCTCCTATGCAAAGGCATCCCCTTTGTGTGGACTGACAAGTGTCAAGCGACCTTCCAAGAAATCAAAGACTATATATGAACACCACCTATTCTAATGCCACCCATTGAGGGAAAACCCCTGATCCTATACATTTCTACAACCACTTCAGCATTGTGGGAATTGCTTGCACAAAATGACCATGATGAAAAGGAAAGAGTGTCACGCATTGGTCAGATATGAACTCAACTACATGCCTATTGAACATTCCTATATTATAGTTGTCTTCACCACTCAGAAGTTGAGACATTACATGTTGAACCATAAGACACAACTAGTAGCCAAGATTGATCCATTGAAATATCTTCTCAATCGAGCAGTGTTAACAAGTCGGTTGGAAAAATGGGTTATGATACTGAGTGAATATGACATACATTATGTGGAACACAAGGCTATAAAAGGATAGGTAATAGTGGATCAAATCACCGATGCACCCATACAATGCGATCACCCTTTGGTAGCAGACTTCCTTGACAATTCCATCTTTCATGTGGATCCTAAATAACCTTGGAAGCTCTATTTTGACAGGTCCCATATAGGTCATGGCTTAGGAGCAAGTATACTATTCATCACACCACAAGGGGAATCTATTCCTAATTCATTCCAAATTACCTTCCCCTACACTAATAACATTGCAGAATATGGAGCACTCATCACAGGACTCTGAATGGCTATCAAATGGAAAATTAAAACACTCCTGATATTTGGAGATTCTTAATTGGTCATCAACTAGGTTAATGATGAATATGACACCAAAGATGAAAATTTGATGCCCTACAAACACATGGTTAATAGCTTTCATCCATATTTACACATACTCACTTTTGAGCAAATTCTCAGGGCACAAAATAAGGAAACAAACACAATGGCTATTATTGGATCTCTATTAGAGATTCCTAGAAGCATGTCACAATTTGAGTTCTTAGTGGAATAGTTGTTGGTTCCATTGTATGATATTCCTAAGTCATAAATGGTTTGTGAGCTTGTTGGTCCTAATTCACCATGGTATCAAGACATATATGATTACCTTCAGTCCCAGACCCTTCCCCCAAACCTTTCCAATAACCAACGTAAATTCTTTATCTAAAAATTTGTCTGTTATTCCATCATCAATGACACCTTATATAGATACATAACCATGGATTGAATCCATTCCCCTCACATACATAACTGGTAAGAAGATTTCCAAATTCATCCTCAACTACATCATCTACTGATATGGTGTTCCACAATCCATCATCACAGACAACGGTTGTCCTTTCAAAAATAAAGACGTCAATGAGCTTGTGAATGCTTCAACATTCAACACCATTTCTCCACAACCTAATGCATCTAATAAGACAATTATTAAGATTCTTAAGAAGACCATCAATGACGTTGGCCGTGATTGGCATTTAAAACTTAACCTTGCTTTGTGGGTTTACTACACCAGTATCTGTACACCTACTAGAGCCACTCCATTTTCCTTGGTCTTTAGTGTCAAAGACATATTTCCCATCAAGGTTAAAATCCCCTCTTAGAGTCTCCATGAACGGCTTGATCAATGAAAAAGTGTACCGATAGTCTTGATTGCATGAGCTATAAATGTTAGAAGAAAGTAGACAAAATGCCTTGAATCATTTACAAGCATATCATAATCATGCCATAGTTATAACAAGAGAGTTATGGTCCAAATATTTGACATTGGTGAGTTGTTCTTAATGAAAAATCCAAAGAATTAGTCTGACCATGAGAAACTTGGCAAGTTTGAGCCTAATTGGCTGGGTCCTTACATCATCACAACCACATTTGATTTTGGTGCTTATTAGTTAGCTACTCTGAATAGGGAATAGATGATAGAACCTATCAACAGTTTGTATCTTCACAAATTCTACACATAGCATCAGAGAGCTTGGCAGAAAACTGGAAAAATAAAAAAAAAATAGTCACCCTGATGAAAACCTAGCAAACAATCATCTTGGTGACACCAAAAAATCAGAAAATATCAACATAGTAAAAATAAATAATTTTTCCAATAGTGAAAACCACTTTGATGGTGCTTTGGATAAGTACCATGGTGAAAACCTAGAAAACAAGCACCATGCATAGTTAGTCTTTGCTTTTCCATCTACTATCACTCCATCTACCTTTGTCCATAATAAATACCCAATCTTCTAACACCCTTATGACATTCGTCATACTATCATGCCATTTATTTCCATGGATAACAATGGTTGACATCAAGTCTGGCATACTTTCCACCTTTCATCTCAAGTATTTCATTTTCCATCTCATTCATCTTGGCTAGTCCTTGTCCTGACAAGGGGAGACCCTTTATCACCTAACTACAGTGGGTCTCGCATATGGACCCTAACAATCATAAAGTGTCCTGAAAAAGTCAATAAAAATTAGAAAATGTCTTTAAAAAATACATAAAAATCAAAAAATGTCCTAAAAAAAAGATCCATAAAAATTAGAAAATGTCGACAAAATCCATAAAAATTAGAAAATGTCCTAAAAAAAACATAAAAATTAGAAAATTTCCTAAAAAGCCATAAAAATTATAAAATGTCCTCAAAAAATCCAAAAAAATTATAAAATTTCAAAATCCAAAAAAATCAAAACATGTCAAAAACATAAAAACATCTAGATAACCCTGAAAAATCCCAAAAATAGAGTCAAAGTTCATCATGTTAGTTTTTTTAGTCTTTGTCATTGTCGAACTATGTTGTCTTCATGCATTTGCTACATAGGAAAGGCTCATCTTTGAGCCCCCAAGACATTAGGTCAATCCTTTTAGGTTTATCCAAATAAAATCATGACTCAATCTTTGATCAATAAGACAAAGTCATATGTCATGTCGAACTATGAGGTCTCTAAGTGTATGATGTAGGCAATTCCATCAATCAACTAGCCCCCAAGGCTGTACTAGGTCAGTCCATTAGGGTTCATCACATTCACTATCACACACATTAGATACCTTCAAATCAAATGAATTCTTTTCCATCCTAAATAAGAGAACTCTTAAACAATGACAATCACTTAATCAACATTTCAACTAAATTGGCATGTCGACACTAGCATCCGGGAAATTCTATCATCTAATAAACTTTGGTCAAACTATCATAACAAGCCAACCACTCAACTCTTGGTTATTTTTCAGATGTGTCTTTCTAAAGAACAACCTATGTCATTTATTTAGGCTTTAGGATATGTCTTTCCTGAGCATCGTCACTGTCATCTACCATTTTGAGGGATTCTCTTGACATTGGAGGATCGATTCTCTCAATATTGACATCATTCAGGATGTGTCCTTCCCGAATTTGGAATTACCTAGCATTTGTCACACATAAACCTAGACTTCATCAAACCTGACCTCTTGACATCAAAACACTTGACATTTGAATATACTTGGCAAACAATGTCTTTAATATTGGCATTTTTTATTGGATTTTTCATCGTGCTACTAGTTCCTTGAGAATGTCCTAGCATCAGGATTTAGAGGAGCAACGATGTACCATGATGATTTCCTTGTCTTGTCTTTTCAAATTGTCATGCTACTAGTTCCTTGAGGATGTCCTACATAGGATTTAGAGGAGCAACAATGTTTCATGGCTTGTCTTTCTTGTTTGTGGTAGGTTGTGAAAAAAAAATTGGGGCAACTGAGTTCCTCATATGAGTCATGATCATCCTTGTTTATGATTGCTTGTTCTATGTGATGGTACAACCTTGCACACCATTGATCTATGTCATATCATGGTGTTTGTTGGCCATTACAATAGTCTTCCCAATGATGATTAGAGAAACACCTATTAGTACTTTGGCAATATATTGAAGGATTATTTTTCGGCACTAACATCCATCCCCTTCTATATAGTCATCTCTCCTCTCTCGTCTCCTGATGATATCTTGTGACATACAAAAATATAATTGCATACATGCTCATATATAGAAATTGCATTAGTACATTACACATTTACATAAATCCATTAACATGTTTTCATTTACATCATTAGCATACATCCATCATTTGCATCAATTCATTCACATTAACATAACATATAAGCACATTAAACATTTTCATACATCATCCATATCATTAATGCATACACATTTAGGATCATACCACAAAGTATCATATATCACATAGTCCATATATACATAATCATATATCAATGTATTCATAATCATAAGCATGGCATCCATTAGAGTCAACAACATTATGCATATATAGAACATAATCATCATCAACACGAAATAGCCATCCTGCATAAAGTAGTATCATCATTGTATCTCATCATAAATGATCATCATACATGCATACATCAAATAAAACCTAAAAATGCATCATCATAGGAATCGTCACATAAATCACATGAGCATAATAAAATCATAAGGCATCATAACATAACACATAGCATAGAATCTACACCAAAACTACATCATATATATCTTAAAATAATGTCACAAGATAGAGTCTCGAGGAATCCCAAAAATAGAGCTCACAAGCTCGATGGTCAATATATAAAATGTCCCAACATAATGTCTCAACATAACAATAATATTGCATTCCCTAAATAGTACTCTCCTCATTCCCTCAAGGTGAGGAACGGGGTGACTAATGCTCTCTCACTGGCATCGATGGTATCTGCAGGGACCTGATAAGCTGGGTCTATGATGATGATGGTATAGTGACAAGTGGCTGGCTATGATGAGACTTGTGTCTTGAAGATGATGATCCATGATTGTGGCTAGTCTTATGCCCTGATGAGTGTTTATGACTATGGTGTGACCGATTCCCTAATGACTACCCAAATGAGGTAGAAGGGATCACACTGCTCTAACTGTGGCTGCTATGGCTCCTCCTACTTCCACTACTTGTCCCACTTTGAGACCGATTCAATTTAGGATCTCATTACTCTACTAGAATTTCCCTCTCATAAATAATCTTGTACCATGTCTAGCTATTGCTCTCCCTCGCCAACTCCCTCGCCACCTCTCCCACTAGCCCAATACATAGCTCTGCAAACTTTGAACACCAAATTTGTGCCTCCTACTACCTAATCACCACCTGATCCCTCTCCACCCTCGTCACCTCCAACTCCACCTCAAAGGTCCTAATCCATGTCAGGGCCTTGTCAAACCTGATCTACATATCAGTCAGTCATTGATCAACTGTCACATCTCAAGACAATGATGGTCTCCTAGCTATATCTTCCTCCCCCTCCACCATTTTTCTCTCTCATCCACCTCTCCTCATCATCCATATCCTCCTCCCCATTGATATCAATCTACTCATCTCCTCCTACATCCTCCTCCCCACCAACATCCAACATCTCCTCATCTCTCCCTACCTCTACCTCCATCTCTAGCTTATGTGCCACTACTAAATTTGACACCATTTTCCAATGGACATTCGTCGGTCGCTCGATAAATATTTGTCGGAAGAGCGACAAAATGGCAAAAATATTTTCGTCGCTATTTTTTCATCAAACGTCCGACGATGAATTAAACATCAAACTAATGGCGAAGAATCGTCAGTCGACGACATTGTGAAATGCCTCGGACATTCGTTGGAATATCGACAAAAACTTTGTGTATCCATAGATGAATTACTATAGAAGTTCATCGCCAGTTCGATGAAATGGGCAAGCAGTAGCGTCGAAACAATAGCAGATGTTGGACACCATTTCGATGAAATGGGCAAGGAGTAGTGTCGAAACAACACCAAACGTTCGTCGAATGTGCAACGAAATACTCAAGTAGTAGCGTCGAAACAACACCAAGAGTTCATCGACTTTGGGATGAAATTAGCAAGGAGTAGCGTCGGAAGAAAACCAAAATTTCATCGCAAGTGCACCAAAATGGGCAAGGAGTAGCGTGGCAGCAATATTGAAAGCTCATTGAAATTGCGATGAAATGGGCAAGGAGTTATGACGAAATCTTTGTCGTATCTATAGCAACTTCATCGAGCCTTTCTGTTGATTCGTTGGTGGTTGTTGTCAAAATTGTGACGAAGCAACAAATTTAAAAAAGAAAAAATTCATGGAAATGTACCATTGCGGAGACTGACGACTGATCATACATATAGATTGCATATTGGTTTGATGCTTCAAATGATGTATTTCTTATATTGATAAGTGCATTACCTTATTGAGCTTCTCTTTGTTTTGAGAATAGTTTAATATTCTCTACTTAATAGGGCCAACCACGTGATGGTGGAAGCTCATTTGGCCCCTCCCCACATCACTCTCAATTCCCCATACCCAATCATATAACATTAATCATTCATTCATCCATTAATAGCATATAACATTCATTCATCCATTAATAACATATAACATTCATTCATTAACATATAACATTCATTAATTAACATATTCACATTCATTCATTAACATATAATATTCATTCTTTCAGTTTTTACATATTATCAAAAATATGGTTGTCATGATATGATTACAATCACTTTTTTTTTTGTTTCTTTTTGAAAGCTACATAAAGGTGAAGTGGAGTATCATTTTCTAAATCAATATCTATCCCCCCTTTAGTTGTTCTTCCCTCGCTTGTGATCTTAATGTAGGCGTGGTTTTGCTCATGATGGACACTTGCTTCAAGGGGGGATCTTTGCAATAAGAAAGAAATGTTAAACTGATATGTTTTATTATTATTGTTACAAGTATTTCATTAATTAAAAGAACATTAGAGTGGTTCTCTTTACGATGGGTCCACATCATGTTCTTGAACTTTTTTATAGACTCATGCTCAACATGTTGAACACCCTCTAAATCTTGATCGTAGTTGAAACACGAAGGTTACATTAATTAATACACCAATTGAAATTAAATATGTTTAAGAGAACATGAGGGTGGTCCTCTTTACGATGGGGCCACATCATGTTCTTGATCTTCTCTAGCTTGATCATACTCAACACGTTGATCATGCTCTACATGCTCTAAAGTTGAAACATGAAAGGTTACATTAATTAATACACCAATTGCAATTAAATATGTTTAAAAACTTTAGAGTGGTCCTCTTTACCTGATGGGGCCACATCATATTCCTGATCTTCTCTAGCCTGATCATGCTCTACATGCTCTAAAGTACCAAGATGCACACCATGACCTTCATCTGCACATTCTACTCCACCCTCACCACGTTGCATTCCAATGTCATGTGAAATATTATCATTGCTTGAATGTTTAAAACAAATAGGCATGTACTTACTTTATGGTGGAAATTAATATTGAATAGATTGCACAAGTATTCAATTTTAAATAAACTTTATTGAGTTTATTTACCTGCATGTTGGATGCAATGGAAGATTGTGTTTTCCCAATCAAGACTCTTAGGCGTTCAGCCACGGCTCCATAGCCTTGTTGGAAGGCAATCTTTAGGTCCTCTTCTGTGGGAACTCTGTTGAATTCAGAGCCCTAATTTTTTGTAGAAGATCATGAATTTTGCTTCTATGGTGTGATAAAACCAAAATTGTTTCCAATTTATTATAATTTGGATGCAATATTTCATTTATTGATACTTACAATTCATGCGGCTAATTTCATATAACCACCAGAGCCAAGTTTGTGTTGCTCGTGCTTTTCTAGTCTTTCCTTTGTTGCCTTTGATGTGTCGGGAAGCCTACAAAAAAGTTTGAAATACGTTAGATTATGTAAAAAGAAAGAGTAATTAGTATATAATTACATTGTTGATAGTATCACACATAGCATACTACTTTTAAAAAAAAAATTAATGGCATTTCCTTAGGATATAGACATTGAGAGCATATAAAATACAGAGTTCAATCCATAAATTATAGAAAATAGATTTTTGTTGGTTATATTCATATCGCTAATTACATTGCACAAAACATACTACAACTGCATAAATATCAGATGGTGACAGTTTTCTATGCTACCACATTTTTCATACATGTCTACCAAAGCATTTTATCAAACAATTCATTACCTTGCTGCTATGGCTAAAAGCCTAAAATAGGTGCTTTCAAACAAGCTATGGATGCTTGGAAAAAATCTATCAAAGCATAATAGTAAGCAATAACATAGACAAGGCAGTGAACTATTTCAAAAAATGCCTCAAAGAAATGTGGTCTCATGGTGATAGAATGCCATGACAATCCGCCTTAATTTTCTTGTCATGGCATTAGGTTATGGCATTCCATCACCATGAGACCACATTTTTAACATTTTTC
>VDFB02105785.1:203888148-203927880 GCA_007258455.2 Sequoia sempervirens
TCATTGAGAGACAATGATTTTACATAGTCAGGAAATTTAGAATGGTAGTCAGTACTAAGAAAAATCCTATGTGAAGTCACCTTTTTAACTGGGTTGGCAGAAGATTTATTCAAGCTCACCATTAGCACTTGGGCAGCATCATGAGGGGCAAGGCGCAGGCTTATTCTGGAAGGAAAATGCCCTTCTTTTGAAACTGTAGTTGTTTTCCCAAATGCCAATTGAATAACACTGCACCTGACATTATCAACGCTCATTTCAATTTCCACAGTCATTCAACACTACTGGCTTGTATTTGAGTTGAATGATTGCCTCCATCTGCTAGCGGGTCAAAGCATATTGAAACACTGTGTTGTCTATATTTGGTAGCTGAAATTGCAAATGGGTATGGGAATTTTTCATGGCGAGAAGAGGAGCATACCCTGTGACTGCATAGTAACCGCTTGTGGAGCATGAATAGGTCATAGCATCGAACCTTTGCTGCTCCGGATTGATACAGATGAAGAAATTCTCTTCCAAGTCGGTTCCCATGGACACCAGAAAAGATTTCAGTGACTCTTTGGAGGCATAATTTTGTTTAGGCTGGAGCCCATCATGTTGAAATAAGAGAACCCACTTGGAAGGGGGATTCACAGACGCACAGCCAGAAGAATCTGCAGAGGAACAAGAAATTGCAGAGCTCTTTACATGTCTATGGATCTACTCACAAAAGTGAACTTTCAGATGTATTAGTGTCCTTACAAAATAATGTGTTGCGGCCCTTGCTTGGAGCACGGTTGAGGATCTCTTCCAGTAGACATGATATGAGAGGAAGCGTCTTCTTCTCCATTGATTCTTCGTTTCCCAGAGGGCAAGCATTTGAAACCCGCAAAGCGCAACCGCCACTCTCTGCAGGCCACTCACCGCCCAGAATAAAATAGAAGGTTACACACCATGCAGATTTGATATGATTTCGTGCAGATTTGATACAATATTGTACAACTGTGAGATTGAACGTGGAGCAGAAATTTGTAACCGAAAATGATTTCTGATGAGCAATTTAAGGGCGTGAGACTGTTTCAGGCGCGTGAGACAGGTTTTGCTGAAAGCTCATACCATATATAGCCTATCGGCTAAAAACTTCAAGCGGTGATGAAAGGCGGTGGGGTTGAACATATTTTGAACGCATTTAAAGTGAACATATCTGCTGGTGGATACATCTTTCGGTCAGGGAGGAGCAAAATTAGAACTGTCATTATTGATCACAATCCTGGGATTAAAATGACATACCAAGTGTGTTCTTTCCTGCGTAGGTTAGGAGTTTATGAGCATTTATGTTGAATTCATCGTCATCCTCTTCTCTCTGCCATTTGGCAGAGGCCGTACCCCCTAACCCCCCTCCGGCGACTCCCCTAACATTTATGGTGTCTGACATCGTTAGCCCAAACATTCCTGATTCTTCTCCTTTGTTGTCGAGACCCAAGACTTTCTCTGAGGCGGTGGCGAAAGCTGGGGTCTCCATCGACACGGGTGCAAGGTTTACCATTGCTAACCCTAATGAATCCACCGAAGAAGGTAAGATTTGTGGGGTTGCTCCCACATCTCTCTCTATTTCTCCTAATCCCGAAATGCTTGCTGAAATTTGTAAGGAGAAAAATAGACTCAAAAGTTCTGCTATCTTTTTTTCTGCTGTCGATTTGGATAAATGTCCGCCAAGGAAATTTATGGATGATTGGTTTCATAATTTTTGGAACTTGAAGCTTGGCTTCCATATTTCATTCTGTAGACAGATTCAGAAAGGATTGTTTGTTATTTTTTTCACCTCCCATGAAACCCAAATGGAAATTCTCAAAAAATAATACTGGACCGTCGGAAATACCTCATTCCGCGCCATCGCGTGGTCGCCGGAAGCCATTCATGAGGAAGTCCTCGCGCTTTCGGCCCCGCGTTGGATTGTGATCAAACAGATCTCGCCTTTCTTATGGCGGTTTCTCCCGCAGTTGCTTGAACCTCTTGGTAAGGTCATCTGCATGGACGATACCGTTAGACTGGTCCCTCACATGGATGCTAGAGTTCTTATTTCTCTGAACCCTGGATTTGAAATCCCCCCTGAAATCAATATTTGCATTTCGGATGACAAATTTGTGTGCCCCGTTGATATTCTAGGGGGTCTAAACGCTTGCTTTCTGTGCAGAAGGGAAGGGCATCTAAGGAGAGATTTCCCTATCATAAAGAAGAAACCCCTGCCCGCCAAAACCCCGCATCCCCATAGTTCACCATCTGTTGGTAACCCTAACCCAGAAAATTCAATTGAGAATGCCCCTCCGTCTGAGCTGCCTGCAAAGCTCGACCCCCCTTTGGCGTCTTGCAACCCATCCACCACCTTTGCTCCCCCTCAATCTGGATTCCAGGGTGATCCCTTCCCTCCCATGGATAGTGCTCCTAATGCCGGCTTCACTGCGGTTGCTAAAACATCTAACAAGAGATGACGTAGGGCCAATAAGCAGACCATTATTGAAGCTGAAGTTTCTCGGGCCCTTTGCTCTCAGTCCAACCCTGTCACCGTCAATTCCGTCGTGTCCGAGCCTAAAGAACCGCTCCCCAGCTCCACCCCTTCAGGCTCGGATATGATGGAATGCTTTTTCAGATGTCAGGACCCGCCCCCTTCCATAAGATTCCCTCCTAAAGTGTTTCGTGAACTTGGAGATGATTGTATGCTTGAAATCATCCCGACCAATAATTTTTCTGAGGCTTCGACCTCTCTCACTCAGAAACATTCCGTAGATCTGGAGTATATATCTCATGAGGATTCTGAGAATGACGATGATGGTAGAGATGCTTTTCCCATGGCCAAGCGGAGGGGGAGACGCTTAGGCTCCAAAAATAAGAACCCCTCAAAGAAAAAAATGGGTGACTCCCAGGGCATTGCGGTGGCTTCATTGGCAGGCACATCTGAACTCAGCGTACCCTCCTTAATTACTCCCCAATGAATTGTATTTCGTGGAATATCCGGGGGCTTGAATCCCCTGACAGAAAGTGGATCATTAAGCGGTTCCTTGATACCTTTAAATCTTTGGACTTCCTCATGTTACAGGAAATTAAGGCCACAGGGTACATTTTGGATGTCAATCTCAATTTTCTTTGGAAAGATGCTAATAAATTTTTTACCAACCACCCTAGAGGTAGGGGGGTGTTGCACTTCTGATTAACAACAAGTGGGCCAAGTTTATCACTGGTAATGGTTCCTCCCCCTACAATAGGGCGGTTTGGGTCACTCTCAATGTCAATAACCTTATATTTGGCATTTGTTCTGTTGATTCCCCGAATGATTGCAAGGAGAGAGCTTGTCTTTGGGATTGGTTAACCGCTCTCCCTAACATTCCTTGGCTTGTTGGGGGAGACTTCAACATGATTGAGTCTCAGGATGACAAACTTGGTGGCCAGCCGTTTGTCTGGAAAGATTTTGAAAAAATGCAATGGTGCAAGATGTTAAGTTCCAAACATTTGTTTGATCCTTTATCCGGCGCTAAGGACTCTCACCCTAGATTATGGCATACCTGGTGTAATTTCCAACAGCCCCCCTATAGGATTTACTCCAAACTTGACTGCTTCTATGCCAGCAAGAACTTTTTCTCCTTTCTCCCTGATAATCTTGGTCGTGCGGTCCTGGTTACCCCCACCTCTCTCTCCTATCACCACCCTATCTCTTCATGTATCAGGATCAATAGCTCCCCTTATCCTTGCGAAAGACCCCACCCCAAATTCTTTCTTAATACTAATCTGCTCAGTGATGAAGACACCTTTTGCGCCATACGTATCATTAGCATCTTAAACAGAAAAAGTTTCCCTGCCATGTCTCACTTAAACAGATGGAACCTGAATCTGCTTTCCTGGCAGAATCTCTTGCAGACCATAGGGAAAAAAAGGTCTAAAGACTTTAGGTTTGTGGAAAAGAAGCTTTCCTCTGAGTTGCAAATTGTCGAAAAGAATATCCAGGCCAACCCTGCCGATTGTGAGCTTATCTCTCAAGTTGTGAAGGCTAAAGATGCCCTTAGACAACATCAACAAGTCAAGGTCAAGGGTGCCATGGTCAGATCCCGTGCTCACTGGCTTTTGTGTGGGGACAGAGGCTCCAAATTCTTTTTCAACCTCATCAAACAAAAGCAATCTAATGAGAATATTGAAAGACTTGTTGTTGATAACAATGAAATTAACAATCCGGATAACATCAAAAAGGCCTTTGCCAGTTTTTATCGCAACCTTTTCACCTCTGAGGATTCGGAGGATGCTGTCCTCTTGAGAGACCAAATCCGTTCCCTCATTCCCAATAGGATCTCCTTGATAGAAGCTAATCAGCTATCCAAAGAGATCTCTCTTGAAGAAATTGAAAATGTCATTAAGGAGCTTAATAATGACAAGGCCCCTGGCCCAGACAGGCTTCCTGTTGAGTTCTACAAGGCCAATATAGATTGGATTTGCAATGACCTGCTGGATATTTATTCTGAGGCCATTGCTAGAGGTTCCTTGGGTTCTTCTATCAATAGGGGAATTATCAAACTGCTCCCCAAGGATGGGGATAAAGTGCTCATCAAGAACTGGAGACCTATTACTCTCCTCAATGTTTCCTATAAAATATTTGCCAAAATTCTGGCCCTCAGGATTAAAAATATTCTGCCCAAGTTTGTGTGCCCTACTCAAACGAGATTTATAAAAGGGATATATATCTTGGAAAATTTGATTACCGGTTGGGAAGCCATGAATTGGGCCCATGTCTCTAAACAAGAGTCTGTCATGTTCCTTCTGGACTTCGAGAAAGCGTACGACAGAGTGGAGTGGAATTTCATTTCCATGATGCTCGAAGCCTTTGGTTTCCCCAGTATTTTCTGCAATTATGTGAAAATTCTTTTCAAAGATGCCTTCGCGTAGGTCGATGTGAATGGCTACCTTACTGACTCTTTTCCTCTTGAAAGATCCATCAGACAGGGGTGCCCCTTGGCCCCTGCCTTGTTTTTGATCGCTTTTGAATCCCTCTATTACATCCTTAGAGACAATTCTGTCTCCTCGGCTGTCAAAGGCATATCTCTTCCCAATGACAGTGAGCTCATTAACTGCCAGTTCGCTGATGACACCGCGATCTTCCTTGAAACTACGACTGATAACTTCGAAACCCTTTATCACAAGCTCAAAATTTTCTGCAAAATCTCAGCCGCTCGCCTTTCCCACCTTAAGTCTGTCTACCTTGGGTGGGTTGAGCAGCCTCCCAACTGGTTCAAGAGCTATAACTTTCAATGGGGTGGCCCTAACAAGATTGTGAGATATCTTGGTATTCCCTTCTCCATCGACCCCTCCCTTAAAGATATGTGGTTCTGGGTCAAAGACAAGATTGTAAAGAAGCTCCATAAATGGCATAACAGGGCCCTGTCGCTGGCCGGTAGAGTGCAGGTTTGCCAGAAAATTTTGTCATCTTATAATATTTATTACTCTTCGGCTTGGATGTTCAGTAACTATCAAATCTATGAGATCCAAAAAGAGATTAGGAAGTTTCTCTAGTCTGATGGCAAAGGCAAGAACAAAATGCATGCAGTTAAATGGGAATGGTGTCACACCAACAAATTCCTTGGGGGACTTGGCCTGAAGGATCTTAAACTCCAGGGGATTGCCCTTGCCGCCAAGTGGATCTTTCACTCTCTTGTTGGTGATGATCCCTGGAAGGTCTTGGTTAGAAATAACATTGAAAGGGGTATCCCCAAGAAAGCCAAGTCTTGGAAGAATCTTCCTTTTAATGATCTTGTCCTTGGTGATTTTCCCGTGAATGTGCAAGGATTTGCAATTTTTAGATCCATATGGAAAGCTTGGAATTATGTGAAACATTTTATAACTAACAGGTCCTTCCATGATGATGCCCATCTTTATGGTGAAAGGTCCATTTGGTGGAACCTAAATTACTCTGGAAAGCCCCTTGCCCTCTCTCAGGGCTGCTCTGCTAGGCAATGGAATAACAAAGGCATCTCCCAATTGGCTGACTTATTTGAGCATGATAGATTAATAGACTGGGAGGTTCTCAGTAACAAGTTTGACCTTCCTGGCTCCCAGAAGAAAATGTATAGTTTGATCCGCAAGGCCACCAGAAATCTCCCGACCTCCTGTCAAATTGACTCCCACAGATTTTTAAGCATCAAGTGGCCTGATGGGACCGTGCTTAACACAATCAAAGCCAAAAACATTTACAACACTATTGGGCACTCTGAGGCCGTTATAGATCACATTAACAAGGTCTGGTACTCTTCTTTAGACACTCGTGCGTGGAAGAACTTGTTTGAAAATATTTGGAAAGGGCCTACTGAACCTAAGATTAAATGTTTTAACTGGCTGGTTATTCTTGATAAACTCCCTATCAGAAAAGATCCCCTTGGTACTGATATTTGTCCCATGTGCAAGTTACCCGAAACTGGTAGACACATTCTTTTTGACTGCATTTTTGCTAAAGAGATTTGGCATATGTTTGGCATTATGTATCCTTCTTTCTTTAACATCTTTGAGATTATTACCGGGCATATTGTTGGCTTGAAACAAGATACTAATTTATTTTGGAAAATCTCTCCTCTGTGATTTTGTGGCAAATCTGGAAATGTAGAAATGAAGAGAGATTTTAGAATAATCCCAGAATTCTTACTGAGTCTTTTCGAAAACTCATCTACCTAAACATTTTTTTGCAAGTCTGCACTACTATGTTGATTGAAAAAGAGAAGCTAAAAAGGTTCCTCAAGAATGGATCTGCCACGTTCTTCATATATGAGATGCAAGGAGGATATGCTTGGAGGCATACTATGGACAATCTGCAGCTATTTGAGAAAACGTGCAAGATCCTGACCCAAGAAGTGAAGAACAATAGGAAAGTCAATAAGGAACAAATCCTCATGTTGGCGCAGATTCAGGAAACCAAACACATCATCTGGATGGAAGGTGCCTTGGGATGGGTGGCTTGGGTTGATACCATCGAAGGCACCTTATGCTAGTGGCTGCTATGTTTTGTACCAGCTTCTCTTTGTACAGTGCATAGGATGTATATATATTTTTTGTACTACTGCTCTCTATGTGCTCGTGATGTGAGGCCTTGCCTCTCTTGAGCCATACTCTTTGTGATCTCTCTATATATAATATAAAAAAAAATTGACATGATTCCCTTTTTTATATTAATATTTGAATAAAAATATTATCATAAAATATTAAACTTTAATTTATTGAACTAATGAAATGTATATGATTTTAAAAATTGTAAATAAATTGATTGTGTAAAATAATTTAGAGGAAATAATATAAAGAAAAATTATTTTAATTATTAGATTATTTTTTTATAAGAAAAACATAATTTCCTTCAAGATCTTTTCATAAGAATATGGGTATGAGCCACATAAAATTATTTTAGAAAAAAAACTATCTTCAAAACAAATTTTAATTTTCAAAGAACATAAAAATTAAATATATGCATTTTAATATTTGAGTCAAATATAGATTTTTAAGAAATATTTGTTTTATATATTTTTTTTTTTTTTTCCTCTACTTGTTAAGTAGGAAAGCATAACTAGCTATGCATATTCATCTCAATTCCTTTCAACCTTATAAGTTAATATTCAAGTAGATACCTACTTATCAATTAGGAAAACCTGACAAACTGTGCAGATTGTTTGTAACTATGTTTACCTCAACAAACTCTTTCTATTCCTCTCAATTCCTATCATCCACACGTGTTCATTCTAAACTATAAAAAATAAACTACCTCATCCTCAAAAATTTTGGCTACACAACAAGTACAATTACGTTTCTTAATCTATAACATCATGTAATATTATAATCTTATCAAAATATTATCTTTTGACAACTCAAGCATGATCATCCTTAAATAGTTTCAAAAATTTATATCTATTGGATAACATAGTGAATTTGAGCAACTTAGTTTTCCCTAGATTTTGAAAGCAATTATAGTAGCATTGAGCTTAGAGACCATAATGTTGTATTATGACTAAAAGATTTTTTTTCCTTTAGATGGACTTGACAGCATATGTAGAGAAGCATGAATTTGTTTTCGATGTAGTCCTAGATGAGCATGTCACAAATGATGATGTGAAATAATGTACCCATGCCATTGTTCTCATTTGGAGTATAATCATTATATCATGCTTATAACTATCCTTGATTACGTCTATCAATAGATTGCCTAATCTCCATTGAGAATGTCATAATCTAAAAATATTGTCAGGTGAATGGCATAATCTATAAAAGGGGTTAGATATTACTATTATTAACACCTAGAGTTTTCACATGGTACACCACTATTGTAGTCGATGTAATACAAATTTGGTCGGAACATTTATCTCTCTTAATGGTGTCAGAAGTTCTATCTTAATGTTGATGACTAAAAGCAAACTGGATGTTGAAAGAGTGTTGGTTAAACTTGAATTTTTATGGTATGTCATACTTCTATGGTTTGAATTAGTGTTATGATTAGGGTCAAGTTCAAGTTATAGTTAGGGTTTATTTAGGCTTATTTTGGTTAATCTTATAATTGGGGTTTAACTAGAACAAGCACTGAAATGGTTCTAACCCTCTTCTGCCAAACAAGCGTTCAATTAGGAGTCGTGGCTTGAGTTCAATTAGGGTTAGGCTGGCATTCAATTAGTGTTATGATTAGAATCAAGTCTGCTACACTTAGGGTTCAATTAGGCTATTTTAGTTCAGCTTCTTCTACAATTAAGGTTTAATTGTGCTAGGCTTATGGTTCACTTAGGGTTATGTGCTAGGGTCTAATAGATTAAGGTTCAAGTAGGGTTCAATTAGGATTTCTAATTAGGCTATGATTATTGCTTAAATATGGTTAGGGTTAATGTTAAGTTAGAAATTATTAATCTAGAATAAAAAACTTGAAGCTATAAGGAGCTATGGTAAGTGGGTAGAGTTAGCTAATTTAGGTTTAATAAAGGTAGCAAGTACAATAAGGGTATAATAATATTGGTTAATTTTTAATTCATGACCATGCTAGATGCCAATTTGGTTTAAAAGACCCCTTGTTGAAGCCCACAAGACATTTATTTCTATATACCTTAGATATTGTTCGTATTTATTATCATTGTGTTTGACCTCATGAGAATGCTTTAGAGTAAAGTACACCTTGCAAATCCACCTACACCAGGAGAACCATTCAATCTCTCAAAATTTTACTGTTATTCTACAATGATTATCAAATTGGATATATCCAAAGCCTTTAATAAGTTGACTTGGCAACTTCTATACTGCATATACCTCTTGTCAACTTCAACCAGGGGAGTACTAATTGCATAATGAATTGTCTTCTTTGTCAATTCGATTAATCATCCCCCATAGGGTCTTCTTCATAAATTAGGGGATTAAGTTAAAGAGATTTTTCCATCAAAATGGTAGAGGCCCTTAGTGTAGAACTTATACTAGCCAGTATGTTACAAAAATTTACATGACTTCCAATTCTAGCAGCACAAGCCAGTACATAGTGTTTGCAGATGTTACCTGACTTACAAGATAGATGAGTTTCTAGAGGAGATACAAATAAAGACAACTTTTCAATTTGTTTTAGTGTCTAGTGTGGAGTATCTAAAATTTATTGTTAATTATGAATCTAACATTGACATATATCATTGAACTAAGATTGATACTATTGTTCTGATTCATTGGCGATAATTATTGGATCAGTGTGAAAAATCTAGAGATTTGTGTTTGACTGCAAAGAGTTATCTCTTGTGATTTATCAACAAATTATTATTTCTATTCATGGGCTTCTTACACGAGAGAATATATTTATGCATTTCTTGTAGAGTCTATTCTAATTGATCATAATAAAAAAACTTCTAATTTTGAAAATAATATAACATAGAACCAAATAGTAGTGAAAATCCCAAACAAAGATTGTCAAGTGTGTATCTCATTTAGTTTTTATTTAATCTTTCTCTTTATGTGTACATTTTCTTGAAGTTTTTTCTGATCATCCAAATAATTTAACGTTGATGGATATGTAACACATTTAGTTCATTCATGCCCTAGTTCATCATATTTGGCAAAGAGCATGCCCGCATCTAGAGATGACCTTATAATTTGGTTATGACTTATCCAGAGATAGTGATGTCGACAAAAATTTAAATGAGACAAGAAGATTTCGAAGCTAAGGGTATACACATCAATGTCTAAGTTAAACAATTAATACCCTAGATAAACATTAGTTCACACAGTGATGAGTCTGTAGTACGTAGCTCTAATTCTAGATAGTAGGCGAGCCAAATTTGGTTCATGGTGATTGGTTTAAACCTGGTGCGATATTAATTGATCTTGGCTTAAATGCAGTAGAGGTATGACACCTTCTAACTGCCTTTTTCAAAAAAAGTTTATAAGTAAAAGATGGTTAATATATAGCAAATTAAGCCGGTATTGGCATGGTGTGTTGGTTTATAAGTGGCATTGTTGTGCTTTCCAAAAAGGTTCAAACCCCATTGGGGTGGTATTGTTGAATGGTTGTATCCGATTCATAGCTCGGTCAAAAGCATTTACCCCTTGAATAAAAAAATATATATAGCAAATTAATACTATTTCTTGTATGATCCCTAGTGTTAAAAGAGAATACCAATTAGTTGGTCATGTTTCCTATGAAGAGGATTCAAGAATAACTTCATCAATTAATCCTCTACCTTGTGGTCTTGGTCTAATGAATATTGCTATGCTTTTGTCCACTACTCTACAATCAACAAAGCGAGCATATGGGTTCAATTGAGATTTGATGTTTGATCGAGGCCTTTTGCAATACACAACAAATACAAACAAAACTATTCTAAAAGTTTATGGCAGGAACTTCGCTGCTCTGCAGCTCTTGTTATATTATAACATTCATAACTTAAACCTTTTTATACACAATGTCAAGTTAACTATAAATTGTATAGACTTTAGATTTGCTATATCTCTCATATATCAACATAGGTAAATTTGAAAATATTTTAAATTATATAATTTCAAAAAAAAATTGAATGAATTTATAGAAGATTATTTTTATTAAGTGATGGAATCTAATCCCAATACTAACATTAATTATAAGTCCCAACCCCACCTAAAACTAGCCTAATTGAACCATAGCCTAACCTAATACAACCCTTGCCCCAATTGAACCTAACACTAACCCCAAGCTCTATCATAGAACCTTAATCTTTACCCCAACCCCAACCCTAATCCTAATAGAATCCTATACCTAATTTTAATTAAAGTCTAACCCTATTTAAACCTTAAACTTAATTGAACTCATGTTTAGGGTTAGGGTTCAATTAAGGTTAGGGTTGAATTATGGTTATGATTGGGTCAAAATTCAAATAAGATTATGGTTGGAGTTTAATTAAGGTTGCTATTCACTTAGGGTTAAAGGTTCAATTAGTATTCAATTTGGGTTAGGGATCAATTACGGTTATAATTCAATAAGGGTTTAATTAAGGTCAGTGTTAAGGTTAGTCTTATATTAGGGCTAGGATTGCAGTTAGGGTTCAATTAAGGTAAGGGTTATTGTCTATTTTAGGGTTAGGGTTCAATTAGAGTTCTCTAGGGTTTTGATACAATTAGGGTTACGATTACAGTTCAATTAGTCTTAGAGTTAGGGTTATAATATGAGTTCAATCAGGTTAGGTTCAAGGTTTAATTAGTGTTAGAGTTAGGGTTGCAATAATAAAATTTTCCATAATGATATGGAAAGGCATTCAATTGGATTCATATAAAAATGCATAAATAAGAATTAGTAATTAAGAATTCTCTAGAACTAAAGTTATAACAACAAATACAATCCTTAGCTTAATCATTTGTTCTTGTTAGGGTTGGGATAAGAATTTAATGGGTCCAACTGAGACTTAGGAAATAAAGCATTAAAATCAAAGTTGGGTTTTAATTTTAATCCAGTGACGTAAGCCTAAGCCATTAACTCCAGTGGTCATGTCACCGACGGCTTAGCCAAAGCCTTTCATTAAATACTACCCGTGCAATGTGTAGGTTTTCCAGATTCGAAGATATGGGAGAAGATCTCGATCGTACCCCGCCAACTCGTAGACCTAAGGTGTCACCTTGTTATTTGGCGCGAGGTTAGAAAAAGGCTAATGTGTGTCCTGTATGGAATGTGGGGCCGAATCTCCACTCTTGAGCTCATAACCCATGGTTTTAGATCGACAATGAAGATCAAAAGCTAATGTAAATCTCTGCTGTTCTAGCTAGCAAGAGGAAGATAAAGGTTGGTGAAGCATTAATGAATTATTCCTTGCTTGTGTAGACACATCGATCTCAATCTGTGTGAAGATGTTATTGTTGGAAATCATGAAGGGTGATCTTTGGATTCTCATGTAGCTCTAGTTAAACGGTGACAGTACATACGCCGCCAAATTGCCATGTTTGCACATGCATGTTTATTAAGCATTGATGAAGGTTGCCATTATGTGAGGCCTACCATTTGATACACCATTTGGCTTTTTTTTTATTCGATCATGATGATACTCTATGTGTTTTGGATTATTTTGGATGATCATAGACACTTGATGTTATGCTTGTTTTATGCTTATGATGCTATGATGATTATATGCACAATATGTTTCCTCTATTGATATGCTCATATGATTTGGTTATCATGATTGAAATGGACAATTGTTTTAAAATGAGAAGGAATTGATAGAATGCTAAATTTAATTTAGTGATGATGTGATTTCTTTATTATGCCATGACTATACATGAATTGATAAAATATGTTATTGCTAGAGGAAGAATGATTATAGATATTGAATTTATTGATTCAGAGTTAGATTGTGCTAAATATATGCATATGGATTTATGATTTTATTATTGATTATCATGCATTGGATATTTTGACATGTGGACATTGAGTGTGCAGGTACACGCCCATGGCCAATGGGATTGGAGGTAACCAAGGGTACCCAATTGTGTCAGCCTAGTGAAGCCACTATGGTCCATGAAGAATGGACCATAGCCTCTTGTGTTGTATTTTAATTTGTGATTAAAAAGATTTAATGTTGAATCTTGAGATTATGTTTTTAAAGTCAACCAAACTTTTATTGAGGGTTTTGGGGCATGTTGGATTTATTTTATTATGTTAAAATTTCAATTTCTCTTTTGAGGGTTTTCAAAGGTTTAATTAATCCTTAAATTGGGTTAATTGGCCCTTAATTAACCCCTAGGATAGTCACCTATGGGTTAGGGGTCAAATCAAACCAATAATTTGTCAAAATTGCAAGTTGTGACCCTTCTTAATTAGCCATCTAGAAGGGTGACGGATTTTGGGGATGGGTTTGGAGTGTTGGCTCCAAAATCTCATTTATGAGATTTGAAAACCTTGTTGAGTGTTGAACACTCTTTGGCCTTTCACTTCCCCAAGAGTTCTCACACATGTTTGAGAACTTGTGGGGAGGAGTGTCCATGGGAATGAATAGGAGGTTGACATGTGTCACACTCTCCTCCAAGGGTTTCTAACCCTTGACTCCTATTTGAATCTTTTGGAAAGGAAAGGAAAGGGTTCTTCTTCTTTTTTTGGATTGGTGTTTGGATTGCTTGGGAGAAGAGAAAATCTTGCTTGGTTTTGAAGGAGTGGAAATTTGGAGCTCATCTTCAACCCTCCCTCATTGTTGGCTTGGATTTGAGGTAGGTTTTACTCCATCTTTATGTATGTTTTCTTTTCTTTTCTTTTACCTCTTTGTATGGAAGTTTGAGAACATGAGTTATATGGGTTGTTGTGTTTTTATGTGTCTTTGCATTTCCTTGTGTTGGTTTGGGGTTGTATAGGATAAACTCACCCCATGTGGGAAGAGAATCCTTGTGGGGGATAGGAATGTGTAGGAACCTCTATGGGGAGATTGTTCCTCCTTTGAGAAGGAAGGGCACAAAAAGGGTATGAGTACCCAAATTTGTTTTATGATAGTATGGTGTTTTTGGAAGATTGTTGTATGGAGGGTGTATGATATGAAGTATTTTGTTGAATGGGTGAATTGGAGAAGAAGAAAATGGTGATGTTTAGTTTTTTTTTTAATTTATTAGCAACTTTCCCCATATAGAAGTGATGTCCACCCCTATCCCCATCTTTGGATCTATAAAGAATCCCTAAGTAAATGTGTGAATCTTGGTTGGGAGTATTTTGTTTGAGCATTGTGGTTTGAAATGGAATTTTGTTCTATTGTTGTGTGTACCCGGTAGCTTGGTTACCTCCTAGCTTGGGGGGTGGTTGGTTTTCCAACCCAAGGTTGGGAGGTGAGCACACCCGAATGGCCATGAGAAATTTTTTTTTATTTAACTTGCAGATTTAAAGATCACCTTTGCAGCTGTGTAAGAAGTTTTGAAAGAAAGATATATGGTCCTTAATGTTCAGCTATGTTGCAGTTTGTGGATAGACATTTGAAAGCATGTAAAATAGTATATAAACATTTGAAGAGATGAACTTGTTCCTCTGTATGATCTATGTATATGAAATGAAAATGCAATCAGTCTTATTGTCCTTGTCGTGGTAGTGCTTGTTGTATTAATGCTTACAGTATTAATGTTAAAGTCTGTGTGGCTGCCATAAAAAGTATATAATCTGTTGTGAGGATGTAAAATGCTAAATCATCTTATTATCAAGAAAGAACAAAATTACTACTTGTGCCATGTGGGGAAATGAAATGTAGAAATTGAATTACTCAGGCTTCCTTGTAGGATCTTTTGCTGCAAATCTGTAATGTGCTTGCTTGAAATAAAGACTTGAAGCAAAGCTTACATAAGAGAAATTCATTCTACAAATGCATTCTGTTAGTATTGTTTGCTCATATATCTTAAAATGATAGCAAATCGATATTTTATGTCTAGTGAATAGATGAAATTCAACTGCCAAGTGTAAAATAGATTTATGTTGTATTGTTATTCTGAAAACATGATTAAAGAGATGGGTAGAGTATGTGCATTATACAGTAGGAAGGGAAATGATAAGACGTGATATTTGTTTATTTATTTTTGAATAAAGGAACAGTTGGCTGTTCAAATTTGTGCTGTAATTGTTGTAAAAAAAAACTGAAAATAACAATAAGAAAGAAAGGATAAAATAGAAGCTCTGTATTTGATTGTCTGCAAAAGCTTGGAACATCCATGTCATAACTGTCACATATAGCTGCAGCTGCATTAAAAACACGACTTCCTAACTCTCTAGAATGGAAGTATTCATTTTATGTGAGAAGTAATTGAACTAGAGTCTACCATTGCATGCCTGCTGGGGAATGGTTGGTGTATCCACGCATAGTATGGTGAATGTCATGCTAAAAATAACCTAGAGGTGTGTCAAAAATTCCCATCACAACCACTGAAGGGTATTATTTGTTCGCTGCCAGCATCTCCCTAGGCGCTATACATTCCTTGCATTACTAATGATGCTAAAAATAATGAGAGGACAAAGGTGTTTGCAGTAGTTCAAAATCAGTTCCTCCCAGAAATTGTAAACCAGCTTTGTGGGATCACCCTTGAGCTTCTGGATTATCCTAAGATCAAGCATGAAATAAAACCTATTCTAACAGGGGTTTTTAAATAAGTATAAAAAAGATAGATCAAGGTTTTTGGTACTAAAAAGAATGATATTTCATCTAACTTAACCGGACTTATTACTTTTCAAGGAATTGCTAACTAGAAACTGCAGAACAAAATTAACTTGCAATTAACACATAGTTGCATTCATTCATAGTGCTGATTTCAATGACTGATTATAGATTACTATTTAAGAAAAACACAAAATAATATTTTTTCATTCCTTGAAAGCTTTTAAAATTAGATGATTAACCTAAGATAAATACCATTCTAGAACACAATATGAAGTAGATTCGAATCTGGTTGCTTCTGCTATTAGTAAAACAGATAAGCAACATTTACAAATCTGGCACAATCACTAGTGTACAGAAAACCTGTGTCTTAAGACTGCTTCCCTTTACACTAAAGAAATTGGAAAAGATACATTCCATCCTATGTTGAGTTTAATTCCTAATTGAGAAGACAAAATAAGCAACTATTACAAAGAATCAAGATACAACTCTATCTCCTTCTAACTATCTAACAGTTCTCCCTCTAAAAAAAAGATCCTTTTTCAAAGAGGCAAGAATGCCATATATACACCACCTCCTGAAAAGAATGTCAGTGCCTACTTTTAGGGCTTACAAAATATCCACGGTGTTAGAGGGTCGGTGTCCAGATTTTTCAAGGGAGTCATTTTTCCATTAAATGCGTATTCCTTGCTGTTTATGTCGATAAAGATTGTCTCCTGAGGTGTTCTATAGATCTTTTGCATCTACCGCACTTATTTCTAGCCTCTGTGTCTATTTCAAACTCCAGTGATGCTGCTTTGGGTGCCCTAGACTATCACCATTAATGTCGAGCTACCCCTGTCAATAGACACTAGCTGGCGTTATGACTCACGGCTGTCTCTTCTTCCTTCGGTGATCTTCCCGCTCTAGATCCACCCCCTACAACTTGTCGATGTAGCATGGGCCAATCAGTGAGAGGCTCCAGTGAGCCATAGAGGTCATACCGATCTTGCAAAGACCCTCGGCAAGACTACTTCCTTTCGGCTAGACCACATGGCGAAGTCTTTCTCTCAGTGAACTCTATTTTGTTCTGGTGTAGCTCTCCATAGTCGCTCAGACCTTATGGCGAAGCCACTCTACTTTGGAAAAAACCCATTTTCCTTCAGGGAGACTTTGCTTAGTCAGTGAGACCTTCCACCGAGCTCAAAACTCCTGCCAAGATCCTTGAGACATATCATCACACACAGAATTTGACCCTACAAAACAAGGTCTCCATTAGTCTTCTAAACCACAAAAATATCATCATCGAACCTGCCCATAACACCTCTTATTTTATTACACTTCGTAAGGAAAGACTTACTTCTAATGGAGGTGGAACCAAATTCAAACAGGAACAACACTTACCTTCGAAACAGGTGGGGACAGAACCAAAACGAAAACCGAAACTGGGACCGGAGTCGGGGTGGGGACAAGCCAGGGAAATAATCAACATTTCCAAGTTCATACCCTATCCCAACCTCGCATCCACGAAAGAAACCAAAATGCGCAGGATGGAAGCAAACGTCAGCGGGGTCGGAGCAAAAACTGACCTTGGGTGAAGCATAACGGAGGCAGGGGTGGAACAAAATCCGAAATTGAAAATTTTTTAAAGTTTCAGTTTTGGATTCCATCCCGGATCTGCCTCCGACAAACATACAGAGATGAAAAAGAAAAGGGGAAAGCAAGGAGAAACAACACCCTGTGACCAAACGACCGGGACTGGGGCAGAACAAATGGACAAGGTGAAACCAGGACCGGAACCAAATATGAAATTGAAACTTTCAAAAAGTTTTAGTTTCGGATTCTGTTCTGAACTTGTCTCCGCGTTACCCAAAAGACAAAGAAGGGACAAGGAAAAGAAAGAGAAAGGGGAGGGAAAACCCCACGATAAAAGCAAAAGAAACCAAAAGTGAAAGAACAAAAGACGTGGAACTGAGATCAGAACAGAACCCGAACCTAAAACTTTGAGGAAGTTTTAGGGTTCGGCCCCAGTTCGGTTCCAGGTCTGCCAAAACAACACAAAAAGATGTAGGAGGTAGAAAAACAAAAGAGGCAGAACCGGGGCTGGGAAAGGAACACAAAACAGAATTTGGAAGAAGTTCCAAGTTCGGTTTTCATTCCGGTTCTGGGTCCGCCAAAACCAAAAAAAAAAATGCCCAAGGCCAAAAAGAAAACACCTAAGGCAAAGGGCACAAACCGACAAAGACCAACAAAGAGAAAAGAAAAGGCAGGATTGGACCCGAGCTGGGACCCAAATGAGGAACTTGAGAAAGTCCAACATTTCGAATTGGGCCCAGACCCAACTCCAATAAAAAACAAAGGAAGACGACAAAGAACAGTCGGAACCGGAATGGGGGACGAAACAAGACCAAAACATAGAAGGGATTTCCAAGTCCAGTATTGGTCCCGATTCTGCCTCCAACAGAACTTTGAAAGGAAAACGCCTAAGGAAAAAAAAAACCAAAGGCCAAAGAGAAAGAAACAAAAAGGGGGGACCCATTTTGATCCAGATCAAAGTGGGGTGGTTATGCAAGGCATAAAAAATGGCGAATCAGCTAGAAAATGGTTTAACCATTTTCATGAATCTGAAGGATTCAGCTACCCAGAACTCTGGTTCATGAACATTACAACTCCAGTTGGGTTAGCTATAACAAGCAAGGTAGAGCTAGAATCTCAAATGTAAGTCAATCAACGGCTACCCCTAAATCTACATGTGTGTTTGATTGTGCATCACTCTTTTATAAAGTTTTCTTCATCTTTTGGGCAACAATGTGCAAGATTTGAGCTACATGAGTTGACACCCTTAGCTGTCGTGCAATGATATCCTAGGCATTGCTCCGCTGCCAGTCAAGCGTCCATATCCCTGACGGGGATACCTATAGTTTCCTCATAGCATTGCTCTACTGCTAGTTAGGCGTCCATAGCCCCGGTAGAGATACTGGAGTCACCCATTCATATTGATTCTTTCCTTTCTCTTTTAGATAATTCTTTTCTTTCCTCTTTTTTTTATAGAGTTTCATATATTGCATTTAGTTCTTTTTCAATATGTCAGACATTTAACATCTGATCTGGGTTGAAAACTACCATGGACCTCATAACAACACTTAGGAGATCAGATTTTTCACTCAAATCTTACAACACCACAGTCCTAGGACAGATATACCATTACAAGAGGAGATGATCTTAATAATTTGTGACAAATTCAGGGGAGCTGATGAAGGTTACTTACTTGGCACCTTGTTTTAAAATTGTCCACAACTCTTATTGACAACAAGCATGAAACAACGAATTGAGGAAAAAATCATCTGATCAAACAACTTGAAAATATCTAAACCACTTCTCTCCTAATGACCAAAGTATGCTTCAGATAACAACCCACAATTCAAATGGAAAGAAAAAGATAAAACCCAAAAAAAAAATAGAAAACAAAGAGCAAAGAAAACTTAAAGAGCAGACAGAAAGAAAATAGATAAATAGCAAACTATTTACAAATAGGGAGTGAATTACTTACACAGAGTAGCAGATTATCCACATGAAGGAAAGAGTTATTTACACACAAAATCATAGAAACTATTTACATAAATGCAAATTATTTACAAACAGGAGACCAATAAATTATTTACATAAGGAACAACAAAATACTTATGTACAGAACATAAATTAACAAGCCTCACGACCCAAAATAGTGCTTGAGAAAATGCCCATTGACAAGCAATGGGATAGGTTCTCCAGTTAGGCTACTCGGTCTAAAAGCATTATTTCCCAAAATCTCAGAAATCTGATAAGGACCTAACCAAAGTTTGTCAAATTTTTGGTGACTGCCCTTCTTTTCACTGGCTTTGTCCCATAGCAGCACTAGGTCTGATATCCTAAAGGCCTTGATTCTGGCTCTTTTTTCAAACCAACGTTTGACAAGAGCCTGGTGCCTAAAGAATTGTTGCAATGTGGCATCTCTATGTTCTTCTAACTTCAAAAAAGTAGCTAGTCTAACTTCTATCCTATTGTCCTTAGAGTAGAATTTCTACATGAACTCAAGGATAGGTATTTGTAGATGGATGGGAAAGATAGGCTGTTGGCCATATACCAGCTTGAATAGAGAGGTATTTAAAGCAGCCTTAATCCTAGTCTGATCTGCCCATAATGTAAACCTAAGCTAGGTATGCCAGTCTCTAGGGTTATGCTCTAACAGTTTCTTAATGACCCCTAAGAGATTCTTATTGGTTGACTCTGCAACTCCATTGCCTTGTGGGTAATAATTTGATGAATACTTCAAGACAATCTTGTGATCATATGCCTAGGAAATAAACTTAGTAGAAGAAAAGGCAGAGCCATTGTCACATACCAGAGTGAAGGGTACCCCAAACCTCGTAGTGATGCACTCGGTGAGGAACTTGATCACTACCTTTGTTGTGTTGTTTTTACAAGGTATAGCCTCTGTCCATCTTGTGCAATAGTCAGTAGCAGTCAAAATAAACTTGTGTCCTATAGAGGAGTTTGGGTTAATCACTCCAATAAAATCCATTGCCCACTGGGCAAACGGCCTTACCTCATAGATGGGTTGTAAAGGCATAGCTAAATGGCATTCCCTTGGTGTAGAAATCTGACATACATGACATGTTCTCACATGCTGATGGGCATCCTTGAATACACAAGGCCAATAATAACCAGATCAGAGGATCTGGTGTGCTAATGAATCTGCAGACCCATGACCTGTGCCATGTTTCCCATGAAACTCAGAGATCACCTACTTAGCCTCTTGCTGATCAAGGCATCTTAAGTACACTCCTTCAAAATTATTTCTGTATAGGAGCCCTTCTTTAAACATATAGTGTGAGCTTTTCAGCCTCAATGCTCTCCTCTGAGTGGCATTCATTCCCTCCAAACATCGGCTATTGAGCATGAAACAAATGAGATCAGCATACCACGGGTCGTTTGAGAAGGACTGAGTAGTATATTGCTGACAAATAACGTTGTTACCAGCATCAGCCATAGACTTAGACAGACCCAAACCTCAAACAAGTTTCATAGGGTGTATCTCTAAATCAAACTCTTGCAAGATGGCCATCCACTTCCCTCTTCTTTCTCCCAGTTCGCTCTGCATTAGTAGAGACTTGATAGCAGCGTCAGGAACTACAACAATAATCTAACTTCATAGGATGTAATGCCTGAACTTCTTGATAGCTCAGACCAGCGCGAAAGCTTGCTTCTCAAGAGGTGGGTATTTAACTTCAGCATTTTTGAATGGAGAGCTCATGAAAGCAATTGGCCTTTCTTCCCCCTCTTCTCTCCACTGAGTTAGAATAGCTGCACAAGAATGCTCAGAGGAAAAAGAATAAATATAAAGCGGCCTCAAGTAGTCAAGGCTAGTGAGGACTAGAGCTTCTGAAATGGATCGCTTGACTTTAGAAAATGTAGCCTTTACCTCATCGCTCCACTCTATTTTGGCATCCTTCTTCATCATCTCATTCAAGGGCTTCACGATTTATGCAAAGCCTATGATAAACTTCCTCACGAAGTTGATCTTTCCAAAGAAGGATCTCATCTCCTTCTTGCTTCCTGGCATGGCTATCTTGAGGATGGACTCAACTCACTCTAGGTCAATTGATATTCCTCTTTCTGAAATTATGTGTCCCAAGAGCTTCCCTTCAGAAACTCCGAACACACACTTTTTGGGATTTAAGGAGACTCCATAATGGATGCATCTTTGAAGAACTTTGGCTAAGTCTGCAGCGTGGTTCAATCTATCCTTGGAGAATACTGTCAAATCATCCATGTAAACAATAATGCATTTGCCAATTAGATCCTTGAAAGCTATGTCCATGGCACGTTGGAAAGTTGCTCTAGCATTTATCAAGCTGAATGGCATCCTTCTGTATGCAAACGTCCCCCACTTGGTAGTGAAAGTCGTCTTCATCCTATCTTCAAAGTTGACCATAACCTGATTACATCCAAAGTAACCATCCAAGAATGACATCATTTGAGATCTGTTGACAGTCTACAGAACTTCATCCAGAGAAGGAAGTGGATAATTATCCTTTTCTGAGGCTCTATTCATATTTTTGAAGTCAACACATAGCCTAATCTCCCAATTCTTCTTACGGACTGGAACTAAGTTAGCCACCCATGTTGAATGGTGCACAGGGAAGATTATCCTTGCAGACAGAAACTTTTGGACCTCTTTATAAATCAATGGCTCAATCAAGGCATTAATAGGGTTCTGCTTCTGTCGGAAGGGCTTAGCCTCAGGCTTCAAGGGGATAGTGTGAGTCATAACAGAGGCATCAAATGTCGGAAGGTCTTCATACCCCCAGAAAATTGCAGCAATATCTTTCTTAAGTTCCCTCAATATGTCTTCTTTAATTGCTTCAGGGTCGGCTTTCCCTATATAGATATTCCTTGCGAGGCCAAAATCAGCTAAGTTAACTGTCTCATATTCTCCCCCTTTTCTTCAACCAATACCTTCTCTCGAGCCCTCGGGTCTGAGTCAAAAATCCTTTCCAAGGCAACCATTCCCTTGGGAATGTTATTACTTTTTAGATTAAAGACTCCTCTTGTATCACATTCTTCAAGGTTCCAATCCCCTTGATCCCTGTTGGAATCATCGATGATTTGTCCCTCAAAAACATCAGAACTTGCTAGGAAAGCAAGAATGTGCTTATCATCCTCAAAGACTTGAAAGTTCCTGACATTATCAAGAACAGCTGGGGTGGACATCAATTCCACTGAGAATCTTTTAAACTTGGAGCCTTGCATAGGTTTCAAGGTGCTTGAAGCAATAGCTAATGAATCAGCTACCTAATTTTCTTCTCTTGGGATGAGACTAATCCCAAAGGCATCAAATTCCTCGATCAGATTTCATACCCTATTCCTATATACTACCAGCCTCTTGTTGTGACATGTATAGTAGCTACGCACTTGCCTGACCACAATTTTTGAATCTCCCTTGACCATCAAGGCAGTGACCTTCTTCTTGTGTGCGAACATCAATCCTCGTGTCAGGGCTTCATATTCTGCCACGTTGTTTGTGCATCCAAATTGCAGTCTATAAGAAGCAAAGAAAACCTTCCCTTTCGGGCTGGTTAGTACAATCCCAACACCACAGCCGGTTTTGGACTTGGATCCATCAAAGGTAAGGGTTCACAACTGATCACAAGCAGGGGTTAATCCTTTTGAAGTTTTTGTAGGTATTTAAATATAATTAACTAGAGGTGGTACTTCTTAACCTTTTGAACCAGACATAAGGAAAGGATTCTTTACAGGTTCTTTAGGTATACTTTGCAGTTCCTGCCTAGTTATGTGATACATCATGTGGTTATCTTCCTGGTAGTCACTTGTCCTTTCTATTGATTCCTTGGTTTTTGTTTCATTTGTTAGCACAGGGGTATCAAACAGGCCTTGGGGCTGCCCTTTATCAATATCCTGGTTAAGACATGTGACTGAGGTATGCTCAATTTAAGAAAGATCTCCCTTTGAAGGCATCCCATCCCTGATTAGCATTGTTGCTTCTTGAGCTTTGAATGAGAAGCGGTCTGCAATGGTCTCAGGACAACTTGAGCTAGCTTCCTCAGCTTGGGCAACATGTTTTAAAATGTCAATGCAGGGTTGGCACGTTAATTCAGAATGGTTTTGATAATGTACCCTACACCAATTAGGGAGCAGAAGACTTTGTAGATCTACATCTTCTCCCAAGACCGGCTGATCTTGCTGCAGTTTTTTCACCAATGCTTGTTAGTTTTCATTAATTATAGGATCAGGGAACCCTAGCATTGGTAGCTCTTTAGGATCAAGAATAGAGAAGGTTAAAATTCCATCTCTTTTATATACACCTATTTTAGTTTCGAAATAGGCTACCTCATTGTGGCAATCATATTCAGTAATAATATGCTTGAGGCGAGGCTCACTCTCAATCCTAATCTGATTAGGAATCCCTTTCCATGATAGCCACATATGTGAAAAGTCAAGGGAAAGATATCCCTTTAAATTTTTCATCAAATCTTGGCTTAGCAGCATACCATAAGTCTCGGGAATGTCTGCCACTTGGATGTCTATGTTCGTTAGGATCCTAGGATTTGATCCTACTTGAACGTGTATGTTTCTTAATTCCCCTACCACATTAACCTCTGTTTTGTCAAGTTGAATGACCTTCTTATTGGTTTGAATGGGGTTTAATCTTAACTTCTTGCATATGGAAAATGGCATGACATTTCCTGAAGCCTCCGAGTCTAATAAACAGTTATGTAGGTTCTTACCCAAAATTCTTAAACTTAAAAGGAAAGGTGTAGTACCTACCTTGTTTCTGTATAAGGCTACATTCACGTCCCCAGTAGGTGCCACCTTGCTCTTTCCTTTTGACTTATCAGCTTGTTCTAGAGCCTTCAACACTATCTCCCTTTGAGTAGGGCACCACTTCAGAATGTCAAAATATGACAAAGAAGTTTTATGTTTCTGCATCTCAGAAACAATGTCAAATTTTGTATTATAACTTGGATTACTTTTGAAAATAGCAAAGGGATTACCCTTGTTATGGAGATCAGGCGGGCCTTGTGGTGGAGGAGGATTATTATCAGCACTTTGATTTGGGGGCACCATGTGATTAGGAGGTGTTGATGTAGTGAATGGCCCCTTACTTTGATTTCTCAGGAAGTGTCCTTCCTTCGTCCGAAAAGCTTGGGCATCATATGAGTCCTCCTCTGGTTCATTTTTTCCTACCTAGGGAATGACGGCTCCTCCTCGAAGAGCTCATAAGTCATTGCAGCATCCAATGAGTCACCTCCTTTGTTTGAATTCCCCTGGAACATGTGAGCATCTTCGTGTGCCATCTTGACAACTTTCTCCATTTGAGGGCAATTTACCTCAGAATGGGTTGCAGTATCATGCAACCTGCACCAGTTGGTCATGAAGTTGAGGTCAGCCACGTTTGCAATGTGTGACCTGTCTTCATTCGCTTGATAGTTATGAGGGACTCCACCATTATTAGGCCATGTACTCCATTGCCTATTGTTATTTGTTCTCTAGTTGTACCCTCTATTTTGGTTTTGGTAACCTCTTTGGTTGTAGTTGTTGTTATTATGATAAGTACCTTGATTGTTGTTATTTTGATTGGGATAATTACCCTAGTTTTGGGAAGGGTTCAACCGAAGTTGAGCCATGTCATTGGTAACTTGAGACAGCATTTTCTTCAGGGTCTCTACCTCGTTCATAAGTTGAACTGTCTTCTCACTTTCCACACTCTTAACAATAGGTAGCTAATCAACATGACTTGGAGTTCCAATTTGGTTAGGATGAAAGAGATCAAGAGTTCCAATAGCAAAGAATGGGACAAGTGGTTGGGTTTTTAATTCATACATAGGCCCATAGTGCGAAGGAGACATCCCAGGGATAGTGTTGAATAGAGGAGTTGAGCTATGCATCTGATATCCCATTGAAGGGAAACCTCCTCCTAGACTTCCTTCTTGTGAACTTACTTGTTGATGCAGCTTAATAGCCAAATGATAGACTTTGGATAGAGAATCAATATCAGCTGTTGGATATGTCCTTTGTAAGAACAAGCCAAGCAAAGGGTCTATAACCCTAAAGTATGCCTAGATAGCATTGTTCTCAGTAACTAGATAGGGATCTTGCAATCTCCTATACATTCATTAGAATTTGGTATTGAATAAAGGCGGGGATTCACCTGGTTCCTTCCTGATGGTAGCAAACTGATGATATAAGAGATTTGGGTCCACATAAACCCTGAATTGGCTGATGAAAGAATTTTCCAAATGTGTCCAAGTCATAATGGAACATTGAGGAAGATTAAGGTACCAATTGTATGCCATGTCCCCTAAAGAGTAAGGGAATAATCTATAGACTACATCATGGTGGGCTATCTGAGCTCTAGTACAAGCATCCTTGAAAGCTTGTATATGTTCTTCAGGGATCCTTGACTCACCATGAATGTACTTAGAGCAGAACTTCTCAGGGTTTTTGGGCATATCGTGAAAACCTCCAGGGATAGTCCCCAATGGAGAGGGATTATTCTAAAAGAATGCCATTGGTGGCAGTGGTGGTTTAGCCAGTTGTTGTATGGGTTGAATCAGCTGTGATGACAATTGAGATGAATTGGATGGTGGATTAATGGGTATCCATTGGGGTATTGGTGAAAATCCTAGTGGAGTGAGCGGAGCTGATAAGGGTGGTATGATATTTTCCCTAGTTCTGTGATGTTTATGTCTTGTTGGGGTCTTGAGTTCTATGAAAGATGATGGATTCCCAATTGATCCAAGAACTTTGTGGGGCCTTTTTGAGGAAAATGACCCATTTTTATCTAGTTTTCCCTTTTAGGCCCTCCTTCTAGTGTCAGTTCCTGTTGATGGCAATTTTGGCACCACAACAATGCAAACAAAATATTGCTACTCTGCTTCTCCTGAAAGATAAAGGAAACACATGGATTCCTTAGCTCCCAAGGTCTTAGTAGTTGGGTCTCAACTGTGCTGATGTTACTCAGTGGTCTATCCAATAGTAATATTCAAGGGGCCTACTGGCATTGAGCTTTTGGATTGTCCTAAGATCAAGCATGAAATCAAACATATTGTAACATGGGTTTTTAAAGAAGTATAAAAAAGATAGATCAAGGTTTTTGGTACTGAAAAGAATGATATTTCATCTAACTTAACCGGACTTATTACCTTTCAAGGAATTGCTAACTAGAAACTGTAGAACAAAATTAACTTGCAATTAACACATAGTTGCATTCATTCACAGTGCTGATTTCAATGACTGATTATAGATTACTATTTAAGCAAAACACAAAATAAGATTTTTTATTTCCTTGAAAGCTTTCAAAATTAGATGATTAACCTAAGATAAATACCATTCTGGAACACAATATGAAGTAGATTTGAATATGGTTGCTTCTACTACTAGTAAAACAGATAAGCAACATTTACAAATCTCGCACAATCACCAGTGTACAGAAAACCTATGTCTTCACACTACTTCCCTTTACACTAAAGAAACTGGAAAAGATACATTCCATCCTATACTGAATCTAATTCCTAACTAAGAAGACAAAAGAAGCTCCTATTACAAAGAATCAAGATACAACTCTATCTCCTTCTAACTATCTAACAGTTCTCCCTCTAAAAAAAAAGATCCTTTTACAAAGAGGCAAGAATGCCATATATACACCACCTCCCGAAAAGAATGTCGGCACCTGCTTTTAGGGCTTACAAAATATCCATGGTGTCAGAGGGTCGACGTCTAGATTTTTTTTGAAGGGAGTCAGTTTTGCATTAAATGTGCATTCCTTGTTGTTTATGTCGGTAAAGATTGTCTCCTGAGGTGTTCTCTAGATCTTTTGCATCTACCGCACTTATTTCTGGCCTCCGTGTCCATTTCGAACTCTAGCGGTGCTGCTTTGAGTGCCCTAGAATATCATCATTAATGCCAAGCTACCCCTGTCAGTAGACACCAGCTAGCGTTATGACTCACGATTGTCTCTTCTTCCTTCAGTGCTCTTCCCGCTCCAGATCTGCCCCCTGCAGCTTGTCGGTGTAGCATGGGCCAGTCGATGAGAGGCTCCAACAAGCCATAGAGGTCATACCAATCTCGCAAATACCCTTGGCAAGATTGCTTCCTTTCGGCCAGACCACATGGCGAAGTCTTTCTCTCAGTGAACTCTATTTTGTTTTGGTGTAGCTCTCCATAGTCGCTTAGACCTTATTGCAAAGCCATTCTACTTTGGAGAAAGCCCATTTTCCTTCGGGGAGACTTTGCTTAGTCGGTGAGACCTTCCACCTAGCTCAAAACTCTCACCAAGATCCTTGAGACATATCATCACATACAAAATTTGACCCTACAAAACAAGGTCTCCATTAGTCTTCTAAACCACAAAAATATCATCTTTGAACCTGCCCATACCACCTCTTATTTTATTACACTTCGTAAGGAAAGACTTACTTCCAGCGGAGGTGGAACCAAATTCGAACAGGAACAACACTTACCTTCGAAACAGGCGGGGACGGAACCAAAACGAAAACCAGAACTGGGACCGGATTCAGGGTGGGGACGAGCCAAGGAAATAATCAACATTTCCAAGTTCATACCCCATCTCGACCCTGCGTCCGCAAAGGAAACCAAAATGCACATGACGGAAGAAAACGTCGGCGGGGTCAAAGCAAAAATAGATCTCGGGCAAAGCATAACGGAAGCGAGGGCAGAACAAAATCTAGAATTGAAACTTTTTGAAAGTTTTAGTTTTTTATTCCATCCCAAATCCGCCTCTGACGAACATACAAAGACGAAAAAGAAAAGGGGAAAGGAAGGAGAAACAACACGCTGCGACCAAACGACTGGGACCGGGGCAGAACAAATGGACAAGGCGGAACCGGGACTGGAACCAAATCCAGAATTGAAACTTTCAAAAAGTTTTAGTTTCGGATTCCGTTTCGAACTCACCTCCGCGTTACCCAAAAGACAGAGAAGGGACAAGGAAAAGAAAGAGAAAGGGGAGGGAAAACCCCACAACAAAAGCAAAAGAACAAAAGATGCGGAATCAAGATCAGAACAGAACCCGAACTTGAAACTTTGAGGAAGTTTCAGGGTTCAGCCCTAGTTCTGGTTCCAGGTCTGCCAAAACAACACAAAATGACGTAGGAGGTAGAAAAACAAAAGAGGCAAAACTAGGGCCGAGAAAGGAACACAAAATAGAATTTGGAAGAAGTTCCAAGTTTGATTTTCGTTCCAGTTCTGAGTCCGCCAAAACAAACAAAACAAAAAAGAAAATTCCCAAGGCCGAAAAGAAAACACCTAAGGCAAAGGACACAAACCAACAAAGACCAACAAAGAGAAAAGAAAAGGCGAGGTCGAACCTGGGGTGGGACCCGAATGAGGAACTTGAGAAAGTCCAACATTTTGAATCGGGCCCTGACCCGACTCCGATAAAGAACAAAGGAAGACGACAAAGAACAGTCGAAACCAGAACGGGGGACAAAACAAAACCAAAACATAGAAGGGATTTCCAAGTCCGGTATTGGTCCCGGTTCCGCCTCTGATAGAAATTTGAAAGGAAAACACCTAAGGAAAAAAAAAACCAAAGGCCAAAGAGAAAGAAACAAAAAGGGGGGACCCATTTTGATCCAGATCAAAGTGGGGTGGTTATGCAAGGCATAACAGGGCTCTCATTCGACATTAGTTTTTTAAAGGATTTACTTCCCAGAACCTACAATTGATCATTTGAAAATAGTAGAACCAAGATTTAGTGATGTTGTTGATGAAGTTCTCCTAAGGTTGAGGGAAGTTCTTCCATCAGATAGATTTACACTGGCTACTCTTGAGGAGTTATCAACATTTCTGAACTATTTAAAAATATCGGGATATTAAAATACATATTGAAACTCTTAGAAGACAGTAAAGTAACAAGGTGACAACATTTGGAGGTGATAGAGTCCTTTCTCTCTTGCGTTCCATTGAGAATCATCATCGTCAATTCACCAAATCACCAATCGAAGTACATGTGACTCTAGTGAAGGACCAAGATTAGGCATTAGCAGTTGAGTTCCTATGTTATTATAAATCATAAGGATGCGAATTATTCTAATCTTCTAATCATCATCTATGAATTTAGTAGGCCTGTATTAAAAATTCTAGACAGAATGTTATCTGATAAAAGGTTGCAGACTATCATGTCTACAATTCATGCGGAAAGACCAATGATAGTAATTAGAAACAGCAATCATGGAAAATGTTTAGCTAAAGGTGTCTTTTATTGAAACAAACAAATAGCATTTATGAACTATTCAGCAAAGATTAAAGCCTGATTAACCATTATTTGGTACCTTGAAGCCAAAATACAATTGTTTCATCAAGTGCAAAAGCAACTCGAATTAAGGAGAATGGGTACATTTGGCAATATATATGTATCGCAAGAATATTGATTCTAGGTAATTTGGCTCTATTGCCTTGGTAATAGCCATGTGGCCTTTCTATAGTGATTTCATTGGGTATTTAATTAAGCAGTTATAAAAGCTCTAAAGGAGATGAATCTCTTAGTAACTTAATAAAAAGAGGTGGTTACTTAGGTGAGGAAGCAGAATGTGAAGATCCTTTTGGATGTAACGATGACTTCTAGAAATAGTTGTGTGAAAATACAGTGATGTGTAACTAAAGGGACTCATTTGGGGGATGTTATTAATATGTACCCTTAAAATATGAGGGAGGATCTTTTCTGCTATTCAGGGGAAGCAGGGGTAGTTTAATTTTCTTTTCTCACAGTTTTTTGTGCAGGAATGTTGAGTCTTTGTATTCACATTTCTAATATTGGAGAGATAAGGAAGATGTTTTCAGATCTTTGCATTTTTTTATGTTTTCTTTAAATTGTCAATGAACTTTGTGTTTTTGCAATTATTTTTCAATATTAATTATGTTATGTCAAGTTGTATGTGTATTTATTTCTAAAACCTTGAATTCAGAATAATTCGTCTATTGAAGGGAGAATTTGCTACTCATTCTTTTCATGAGTATCATTTGTGGGTGTGAGATAAGGGGGATTTGTATCAATTGTCTGCATTCACTTAATTCTAAGTTTAATCTTTTGCATCTATTTTCATGGTTATGGGTAGGTGTTAGTGGCCTTTTCTACTTTCTGGTTAAAAGCATACCCTAAGTTTCAATTCATTGCATATCTTTCGAAGGTAGCTGTGCCTTGTAAAATAAGCAAAGAGCACCTACAACTACCGTTGCAAGTGAGTCAACTATTAGTACTATTTTTTCTTCTCTTTGGGAAATTTGAGTCATTTTCTACATTCCTTTTCGAAGGACAAACCTATTTACTAACAAGTAGTAGCACTCAACATTTCTCTTGTCATTCTTTTGATTTGAACTGTTGTTCTTCTTGCCTCTTCAGGAGTTGGTCTAAGAGCTACTCACTTCCTCTTGGCTGCTTGCTCATCCCGAGCTTTCTCCTCTAGCATTTCCTTGCCTGGAGTTTCCACGACCTCTACCCCTTGAGCTCCTTCCACCATTGTTATTTCTCCCCCTTCCTCTTGCATTTTACTGAGCTTTAAAAACTTGCTCTTGGGAAGAAGTAGCAGACCTATTTAGGCACTGCTCATGGGTTTGCAAAGAACCCATCAGCTCATCAATGAACAACGTTGTGAGATCATTTGCCTCATTAATGGCAATCAACACTGCATCAAATTTCATGGGTAAGCTCCTGAGGATTTTCTCCGCAATCCTCTGGTCGATTATGACTTCAACATTCACTCTCAACTAGTTTATCAAACCTGAGAGTCTTGTGTGAAAAACTGAGATGGACTCACTGTCCTTCATTTCAAGAGTCTCAAACTCTCTTCGAAGCATCTATAGCCTCACCAATCTAACCTTTTCAGTCCCTTTATAGTTGGTCTAGAGGATTTCCCAAGCTTCCTTTGCATAGTTAGCTGCTGCTATTCTAGGAAAAAGGGCCTCAGTCAAGGCTGCTTCTATCAAACTCAATGCCTTAGCATCTTTCCTCTTGAACTCCTTCAGCTGGGTCTTCTAATTATTTGAGAGAGCTACAAATGTTGTTGGGTCAGACACATCATTGAACCCATTGACCACAAACTCCCACAAATCATTGGTGACCATAATGGTCTTCATCTTCTTTGCCCAAACATCATAGTTTTGTCCATTAAAGGATGGTGGTTGCTTCCAACTCTTTCCTTCATCTCCAGCCATGTCTCCTACAAGAAAAAACTTAATACCCAGAAAAAAAAATTTCCCTAACTCACGAAGAAATGGGGCCTATGGCTCTAATACCATGTCAAAGTTTTAAATAAAATGAAAGCACAGAGTTGCTGCTCTATTTTCTAGCCAAACTGGAAATACCCAAATTAAAATGAGGAAAAATAAGAAAAGATGCAACTTTCTTTTGTATTCAATAAGTTGGAAATGGAAATACATAAAGATTAAACATAAACTTCAAAAATAAAACTCTAAGCTATGAACTACAAGTTGTTGGGAGCTTCATGAGCTGCTCAACCAAATAGACAAACTTTAGGAGCTGTTAGGAGCTCACTGGCGGGAGCTACGTAGAGCTCTTCAAGAGAAATCACTACTCACATACAAAAACAAACATACAGATGTTGTTGTTCAGAAAATTCTCTGAATCACATAGAGAACAAACAAAAACATTCCCATTTAGACTAGTGTTGCTCAAGAAATCTTCTTCTCCAATAGGACCAGCCTATGTGTAGAGGATCCTAATCGATGGTTGCAGAAGGTAGAGAGGAAGAGGGACCCATGGGTTCTTAGTTGACATGAGGCTGATTTTGGTGATTTTAGGAATGAGACACCAAATCAATCCATGTTGAAAAAATAGTGAAGAAACAATACATAGAAGAGAATGTGTTGATGTTGTGGCATAGGGAGAAGAACCGTACCCAAGGAAATGGAGTAGGCAGAACATGTATATGGAACTGTTGGCTTGTAGAATGGAGAGGGCATCAAGAAGTTTAGTTTAGAGGAGTCTTAGTGCAATAATCTCTATTTTCCTAACGTTGGTGTTTAGAGTAATTTTTAATTTTGTCTTAGGAGTTGAGGAATGACATTGCACATCTTGTCTCTCTTGTGTAAGCAACGAGTTTTACCAATATAGGTAGCGTTTTGGACTCCATTTACTTTCATTATTGTTTGTTTTCTTTTATATTTTCTTTCTTCGTAGGAGGGAAGAAATGGTCCTGTTACTAATGCCTTGTCTGTGAATTTGAGTTCTTGTGCAATCTTTATTTTGGGTTCGAACCTCCTTCTCTACTTATAACTGTTGCTTAATGTTTAGAGCCCTAGAAGTTAAAATGCAGATTGGGTGCATAGGAGAGAGATTTAGGAAGACTGCAAAGGAGATTAAGGAACAACGAGATGAATGAAACATTACTGCATAAATTTGAATTTAATAATATCTATTGTCTTTTTCCTTTTGATGTACCTTGTAAACTTTGAACCAGTCGAATGGTTGAAGGTGGTTGCGCAGAATATTAAACACTGAACTTCATCTACTTTCACTTTTGTTTGTCTCTTCTTGGTGTAAGGCCTGAAATAGCATTTTGTGGATGTTCTATTCTTCTATTGCCTATGTTTGAGCATCTTTTCCATTGATTTTTCTTTGAAGAACTAAATCTTGTTGGCCATCGTGAAATTTTTTTGGATACAAGAAAGGTTGTCATCAAATTCTTACCGAAAAGATTGGTTGGGTAATATGTTCTTTAGATCTTTGAGGGTGTAAGGGCATTATTTGTAGTGATGTTTTTTTTTTAGAGTTTCTTCTTTGGTCAGTTATCATTAACTATTATTTTCACAGGATGGTAGGATTATGCTCTGATACCATTGTAATGTCCCTTACCCGGCCTTACCTTAGAATTCGCTTGTTAATTAGGATTAGGGTTTTTACCTCACTTTATCAGTTGGATAACGCTTCAATGGAGTATTCCTAGCGGGACCTGCATCCACCACATGAGCAATATTTCCACATATACATATTTCTATTAGCATTAATATGTAGATATATCTAAACTATAAACATAATCACAAAGTAGTTATTAAGACATAGGAGGAGTGGCATGGGTCAATCTGCCTGAAGCTATCCATCTAAGCCCAAGAGCACAAGCGTCCTAACAAGACAACCCACCCCTTGGCCCCAGCGGAAGGAACATCCAACCCAAGACAATTCTACCCTCGGAGTGGCATGCTTAGTGGATACACATGTACCTGCTTTCTCTACCCATGTCATCACCTCGGAAGACACTTAACATATTGGGGGAAGCCAGTGAAGCCTATAAGTGGTCTAGGCCTACCACCCCTCCATGGCCTAGGCGGATTCTTGAGTGGGACCCCCACCCCTCCATGGCCCACCCATGCCTTCGAACTAGGCAGAACCTTAAGTGGAACTTCCACCCCTCCATGGCCCATCCTTGCCTTGGGTTCCAGGAGTGGAATCTTAAGTGGATTTTTAGGCACCACTTTTTTCAAGCCCTTCCTCCCTAGTAAGTTTGAAAACACTCAAAAGACAATCTTTAGGCAGTCAAGTACATTTGCATTCATCTTTAATTCTTTTAAATTCATGTAAAATTCATTGCAGGTATAACAATTATAATACTAAAGAGAGTATTGCATTAATCAGATTAGTAGCAACTAGTCTCTATGTTTAATTCTAAATAAATAGAGAAACAATTTATATATATATATGTCTACGATCAGTCCTATCACATTTCATTCTATTGACATGTAAGTATCATCGAGAATATATATTCACTGTAAAGACAAAGCTTTGGTCAATATAGAATCTGAATTAGTTATTTCATAACTGCAACAATCTTAAGGGTCAAATTATGTTTGACTGTAAATAATAGTTGTCTACTTGGGTTTCAAACTACTCTCTTTAGAAACATTCAATAATCAGACATAGCCCAGAAATGATCAGGTCAAGCCATGAAGATAGTCTCTGGGTCTAGAAGCTCATGCATCGTATTATTTGATCTACGCCATCTAATAACATCTAGCTTAAGATCTACGCCATCTAATAACATCTAGCTTAAGATCTACGCCATCTCAAATTGTTGATTTTATCATAGGCGCGATTCTTAGAATGAATCTGTAGCATCCTCCTTCCAAAGTGTGTATTTTGTATTTTGTAATGAGTTTATCCTGATTGTCATGCTATGTAATCCCATATACAGGCACTGATTTAATCATTCCACATCGTGGCTTATATTTCTAAGCAAAACATGAAAGTCTTTCTGACCGCCCGTTCTTCTTTGGATGATTCCTGATGCTAATTGGATGGCAGATACAGATTCTCTTGCCATTATTTGAGTCAAGTTTCATGCTTGTTGGAGCCGTTATGACTTTAAAAGAAATGCATTCAGACTTATTACCTATAGCTATTCTAGGAAAGATTAGTTCTTGTGAATATTACCATTCTTATTATCGTGAGTTGTTATTATTATTTATAAGACGCTTATTTTATTATTTTTTTTAATAATATCTTTAAACATTTATAAGATCATTTATTTTATTATTTATCGGCTATTATATTTGAACATTATTTATTATAATAATTACCATTAATAACATCAATTGTATAAAATGGTTATAGTATTTAAAATATTATAATTATAATATATTTGATATTTGTATTTTATATTTGACTATTATAATTATAATTATAACAATACTCTAAATTGTAATTTATATTTATATTTTGGTATTGATTCAGTATCCTAATACTCCATATCTTTAGTGTCATTATTTCAGGAACATGACATTTTTCATCATTATAATCATACCTTAGGGATTTCATTCAAATATATTCTAGATAGGGGAGAGGGGCCCACAGTGGAGCACCCTAACTTCGCATTACTCAAAATCTTATGTGGAAATTTCAAATCACTCACAATTTTGTATAGAAATTTATTTGGCAACTTGTGTGCTTCTATAGTTCGTTTTAGAGCCACATCATGAAATATGATGTCACATCAGCATGCTTTTTGTTGAGGCATCCAAAAAGGCCCAAAAAAAAGGTGAGACCAATAGTGGTGCACTAAGTCATGTTTTATTGGTGTGCTAATGTGGCATCACATGATTTGTCAATTTGTGTACTTAATGGATAAAAAGTGTTTACAATTGGATATTAAGGTGCTCCACTATAAGGCCCACTTGGGACTACTTCTATCCCCAGTATTAGACCCTGCTCCATTATGGGTCTCTCTCCCCTAACCATTTTTGTTAATTTTCTATTAAAATAAAAAAACCATAACCGAACCTAAAAGTTTTAGAAAGCAAACGTCTATCTAAATGTTTCATGCATACATAGCAAAGTAATACTAACCTTACAATATGAGATTTATTTTATAAAACTATTTTCAATTAAGTTGAATATTTGGAAGATAATGCTCATAGATAAAGAGATCAACAACAAGAAGCAAAAATATACAAAGGGTGAATCTAGGGTAAGCAAATATCTTCATTATTCAAAAATACTATCATTGAATCACAATTAAGAAGTTATATGGTTATATAAAATATTGTGAGTGAACAAACTTCAACATGAATGAACAAGTACATGTAACAAAAGTGAATGAAAATTGCTCTTAAAAGAGAAACTAAAAACTAAGAAATTGATTTATTTTTGGCGATTTAAGTAGATAAAGCTAACCTATATTTAGATCAGCAAAACTCTCATATACAACAATATAAGTAATAAACAAACCATATCAACTAAAAGCTATAATTAAAATACGAGTAAATACTCTAGAAATAGAAGCTTGCAATTGATGTTAATGTGTAGATAACATTTTAAGAACTCTAATCTTAAAAACCAAGAAAGCGTACCAGATGCAGAAGATGTTTGAGTTTCAATGAGTAGCATGTAGCCCATGCAGCCTCTGAACTCATTTCTTATCTGGTAATCATAACCAGAACCACTTATCCAACCATCCAGGAGACGCGCTCTGTCCCATGTGCCTAAAACTTGTTTCTCCTTAATACTCTCCAGCCCATTCAAGGCTTCTTCAAAAGTTGCCAAACGCCATCCACTTGGAGTACTGTGATAACTCCTTTCAACCTTCTTGAAAATCCTTTCTTTCTCCATTTCGTTTTCTAATTAAAACAACGGCTTACTGGAACACAAACCTCATCAGATCTCAACACTGAAGCTGTAGAAGAAAACATGTATACACTTTTAAATCCATCCAAAGAAACAGAAGCCCAGATTTCTTATATAAAAAGATCATCTGCCTCGATTGAGATATTTTAATATGAATGAATGTAATGGAAACAGCTCAACTACATTGTACGTATACTAACCTAAACTAATTTCTGCAACAGTAACATATGTGAAATTGCAGCTAATGTCCCATCTGCAGAAGCCCACTTCAAAGATCGCTAGTACCCACTCCAACGATTCAATTCTAACATGAAATTGTATAGCTATATGTACGCAGTTTCCATTTTTATATGTTTTCTGAATTATTTAGGCCACGGTTATAGGGAGGGGGCTTGTGAAAAATCCTAAGCGGGTTAAGGTGAGAAAAATTACAGGCCCATTTTAAAGTAAGGGAATTTTTTTGAAAACCCAAACTCCTTCCATGGGACCGTTTTCTTATTTCTTTTTCTTCTTTCTTCTCAGAGAAATTTCAAAATACGAAAAGCGGAACCGGTCGGAAGAAGAAAACTTTAAAAAGAGAAAACATGAATTCCATTTGATAGATAGTTCGGTTCCGAAGGGTATCATGATTAATTTTTCAAATGGCGTGCAGTTGTTCCACGACTAATTCAGAACGTACCATGTTCGAGTCTCCTCGTGAAAGAAAAAATGTTCAACGTACCATGTTCGAGTCTCCTCGTGAAAGAAAAAATGTTCAGATGGGAACGAAAATAGAAGAGCCCACCCACGACTTATATGTTAATAATGATAATGCCCTCTTTGGATTGGCGGTATCCTAGGCGTGGTTTTTTTAAAAGTTTATTTTGTGGAAACTTGAACTTTCACTTTTATCATTGAAAGCTTCATGTCTCTTTTCATGGAGACATATTAGGTAAAGATCATTTTCATTTCTACAATTTTATTTTATTTTTGTCTTCGGAGTCTTTGTGAAAGGAGATATATAAATAAAATTGATCTTACACATCTTTTCCATTATTGTAAGGTGAAAATGGTTTGTAAGATTGCTTTTACTTATATGCGCATTAGGATAAAAGAATTATGTTATTATTATTTTTTTTATTTTTTTTAGACTGCAGGAATCGGGTAGCACGACCCCCTATAAACTGCAGTACGCCTGGTAAACTTTTTAACGTGACCGGCGGCGCTGGCGTGACACGCCCTCCGGTACCACGGGACGAGGGGAGACTAGAACTCGTGACCAGCAGAGCCGCAACGGAATTACTTAGCCAACCGAGCTAGGGCCCCCGCCCCTATGTTATTATTATTATTATTAGTTTTATATAAACATAAAATATTTTAATAATTAATTTTTTATGATATTGCTATCAGGATAACACTTGCTGAAGGTTTTGCAAATGGGGTAACAACTCAAGCAGGCTTAACCTTGGAGAAAACTCCCTGGTTAAGCACGCTTGAGCTGGAGCAGTACTGGGATGGGTGACCTCCCGGGACGGACCAGTGCTTCACCTCTATGAGCATCACCTAGATGCAATGAGTGCTAAGTGGACCATTCGATATCATGAGAGATGGGTTCTTGTTGAACCACTACTCATGAAACATGGGTCAATGAGTTTGACTCGAAACTACACGGTTGAATCCTGATAGCAATATCATAATTTGACACGCTATGGAAAAATACCTCCTACTTATCAATTAATTTTTTTTTCATGTTTTTAATTAAAAATCAAGTTTAATTTAGAATTGAAAAGGATTTTTTTTTAATTAATAAAAGTTATTTTAATAAGATGTGTATGCATAGACATAAATTAATTTAGATTAATAAATTAGTGTAAATATAAGAGTTTTTATTTCTGAAAATTAAATTATTAAGTAATGATATTTAGTTTTATGATTAAAGAATGAATAAATTTAGATATTGGCATTGAAATTTATATGTATTGGAATTAAGAAAGGATCATGACAATTTGTCTCTTGCCTCAAGATCAAAATAATGGAGGTCAAGTCTACTTATTTGGGTCAAATACACGATCAAATAATTGTCTTACACCCATATAAATGATCAAGTAATATGCACAACTCTAATTTATGCTTTACCTAATTCACTCTTGTTTCCTCTACATTTTCTACTATCTAGGATTGGTTTCATTTAAAAATACCTTTGTTAAGTTGAAAGGAGATGTGTTCTCCTATGTCAGCCCTAGAAATGTGTGCAAAGGATTGATGGCAATGATCTTAAAGCATACAAGTGCTCCTAGAATTTTGATCATGCATATGTAGATTCCTTCTGTGACACCAATTGAAATGTTTTCTCCATGAATTGGATGATATTTAGATGAATCTTGTAGATGAAAAAATAAATACATTAAATGTTGAGCTTTTCATGGACCAACTAGGACTTGAACATAAGACCTCCCATTTGCTATTGGAATGCTCTATCAACTGAGCTACTAACCCCTATAAGACTAGCTCATATTTGGTTCAGGAGTGGTTTATTTCCAACACCCCTTAAGCCACATTAGGTGACTAGGGCTCCTAGCTTGGCTTGGCTCTAATACCATGTAGAATTCATCAAAACAACTACTTGAATTTTGGTATCAAATTGAGCCATGCAAGAGGAACAAGTACACACACTCTTTCCTGCAAGATGAAAACACAAAAATGCAATACAAAAGAGAACATACAAAATTGGTTAAATCAACATGTCAATTAAACCAAACAAGAGATGTGCATATAGCAAAGAGAGGAGTAATTGCCATCATGATTAGTGGAGAATACTAGGCAATTGAATCCCACTAACAAACAGTGGTGAAAATTTAACTTACTCAAAACTCACATGATGTGGCGGGGTGATTCCACAATAGTGGTTTACAATTTTTGGCCAAACTAGACACTAAAATAATTTTTTTAAACTAAATCTTCACTTTCGAGCACCTATAGCGGCTAAACCGTGAGGAATTTGAAGATGATGCAAACTAGAGTTTCATGATATTTTATCTATAGATTCTAAATATATTTTTTTCAAAAATTTTGGAATCAGATTGCACTTCTTTTTCCATCTCCCTCGAAAACTAATTTTTTTCAAAAAATTGCATTTTTAAAAAGTGACACTCACCGCATAACGCATAACTATTTTTCCATGAATTTTAATTATTTAATTATTCACTTTCCCTCCTAAATTAAATAATTTTATAATTATTTAATGGGTATGTGCAGGATCATGATGGGCCAAACAGGCCCTTAAGTGGCAATGAAAATTCAGAACAATTAGAGTTAGGCAACTTGACGTAAAAATTTGAATAAGTTATCTATATTATTTCAAAAGCATGTAAGAATAGATTATGTAGGAAATTGAATGTAGTTTCTAAATTACTAGGTTTTTTTTTTTTAAACAAAACCTATTTGGTGAAAATTTGAAATTTCAATGCAGTATTACTTAAATTTCAGGAAAAAATTAAGAAGTAGGTGTCTGTCTGACCACCCTAACCATAATAAAATGATAAT
>VDFB02105785.1:203927980-203968985 GCA_007258455.2 Sequoia sempervirens
CTCTTTTTTCAGTTTGTTTGATCTGCAACCCAAATAAAAGAGCTTCATTGTCCAAACCTTCATTGTGAATTGAAAAAATTCAATGCTTTAGGTGTGATAAGTTTGGTCACTTTTCCAAAAATTGTTCAGATAGACCTAAGCATCAAGCCTCTATTGCAGATGTAAATGATGTCTCTCCATAGAAGAATGAAGAGCCTTGTTACCATGCAATATAATAAGATCCTTGAAGCCTTTTGCTTACAATAATTATAAAAAGAAATCCCACATAATTATCACATAAGATAATTGTCACATCCCTCCTGTAACCAACTCCCATATGGAAGAAAACCAAATAAATAAATATGATTTTGACTTAATGAAAGTTGGCGGAGGAGACAATTTGAATTTATGAATACGCATTTAAGGCTAAGTAGTGTTACTGTTTTCTGAATGGTACAAAACAACAAATTTTTAAGATGTATTTTATTGAGCTATTTTTTCCCAAAGTTCTTTTGATGCTTTAAAACTCCAAAATTATTGCCCTGCTTTGACTTACTGATGCTTTACTTTTTTCATGATATTATAGAACATTTTTATGGGTTATTGGAAAGTCTTCCCTTGGGCTACTGAGTTTGGTTACAAGTGATTCATCCAAGTTATTAATCTCTATCTTGTTCTTATTAGATATAGTCATCTTTTAATATATTTTATACTGGACTCCAATTGAAGTAGATTATTATATTGTATGAAGCAGAGTTTCATTTTCATGCCACATTGTACTATACCATATACGCTGCATTTTGAATAATGTTTTAGTCAAATTTGAAAGTAGTAACTGGGGTAATGAAATAAATAAAGGAAGGAAAGATTGCAAATTATGTTTGTTTACTTGCTCCTCTTGTTCAACCTAATAGTGACTATAGAATCACAAGCTATGCTAGTAAAAGCAATGGGAAAGAAAGGGGTTAAAAGAGGGAGGCCAACTACATCAAAGAAGGAACCATCACCCTCTCTAGAAAATAATGAAAATACAAGTAATAACATACGCAATAAGAACCTAGAAGATCAAAATCAAACGAAAAGGGGTAGAGCAAAGGGGTTGAAAAGAGAACCATATCCTGTTATGGAATATGAAGAAAAGGGAAAGAATGATGGAAACTCTGGTGAATTGGTGGATCGAAAACAACTTTTCAAGTTAAATCACTGTGAAGGTTTTCTTATTACACCTATTTTCTTGAATCTCATAAGCTAGCTTGGTTACAGTTTGTGTGTGAGTGACTAATTTGTGTGCTCTTGAGTTCTTGTGATTTTGTTTTTGCATGGGTTAATTAATTTAATTTGAAAGTCTAGGTATGTGTTAGTGTATATATAAAGATGATTCCATTATATGTGTGACATGCCTTTGTCATTGTGTTGGAATGTTTCAGCATGCTGTGTTTTGCTTGGCAGTGAAAGAAAAAATTATTTGTAGCATTGGTATTCATGTTTCCAACCTGCTAAAGTATCTTCAAAGATAAAGTTCTACTCTTTGTTTATTTTAATTTTCATACTTGCACATTTCATAGTTTTCTAGTATGTCACTTCTATCTGATCTTGTCATAGTGACTTATCAATCCCCTGAGAAGCATTCCAGGGCAGATATAGTAGAAATATAGGACTGAACAAAAGATGACAGTGAGAAAAAGTTACCTAAAAGTCAGTTGGAATTCATTTGTAGTATCAAAGCATACATAAAAGGGTGCCTAGGTCTATTCTTTATCAATGTTAAGTGGCAGAAGGAGAGGTCTGTTATAGAGCATCAGCCAAAAGATGCACCTAACTAGAAGGTGAGTTAGCAACATGAGGCTTTTGAAAGTGTGCCTAGCAGTAATGAAGTAGTGAGCAACAGGTAAAAATGGTGCCTGGGAGGATCTAAAATGATGTTTTGAGTGGCATGATGGATGAGAATAGGCACCTAGACTGACAAGACTAACTGAAATTGGTGCCTAGCATTTATTTGACTAAGCTAAAAGGAAGGTACATCAAGGATAGGAATGGATGGATGAATGTGGAAGGAATGGAATGGAAGGATGGAATGGAATGGAATGGAAGGAATGGAATGGAAAGGAAGGAATAACATCTGAATGGAATGGAATGGATGAATAAACTACATAATATAACCATTCTTTTATGCTATTGTACATCAAGATATTTAACCATTGCTCACTTGATTAAATTTTCAAAGAGTTTAATTATGCACATGAGGAGGCAATTAAATTTCAATTGTCAACTTCTATATATCAAATTATCCAATAATCAAGTGTATGTCCATATACAAAAAATGGCATCAACGCCAACTCAAACAAAATTTTACAATATGTGGCATATGCCATCTCGGTATCTATTCAATATTTACGTGCCAAAATGTCTATCTCATTCTGTAAACTCACCGTGGATCATCAAAATGGAGCCCTCTGAAGCACCTGCTGCCTCCGGCTAGTTGCACAGCACAAACCACACTGAGATTAGTTATACTATATAATTCTGAAAATCAATAATTAATATCAAAATCAATATACATTAAATTATACTGAACTATAAATTGCATCTTGATTACTCAAAATATCCGCCTCTTCAAAGGGTCAGAGTTCTAGAATATGTCCTCTCAAAGAACCGACTAAACCATCTTTGTAATTTCAATCTATATAGGTGAACAAAACACAAAAGGATCCAAGTTAGCATACAATTGTGCTAGTATTAGAAAACATATAAATACCAAAACACAAAATAAAATGAACACATACTCTTAGGCTGGATCTTTTCTTTATCTTCCTTTAGGTGTTTCGACATTCTCCTCCTTGAGGTGCTTCTAACACCTTCCTTCAAGGTTCCTAACACGTGACATTTTAAGGCGAAATACTGATTAACAAGGGATGATAGCCTATACTCCCTCAAGACATAAAATGATAAGTACATATGAAACTACCTAACGGCGTCGTATATATGTATAATCACTATAAGATCTTAAAATTCTTAATTCAATCAAATTTGAGTTCAATTACCTTCCCCTTATCCAACATTACACTTCCATAATCTGGACAAGGCTGTACCTCGCTCACACAAGGTATTTCCTACAAGAGGAAAATAAGATAAACATATAAGTTATTATATAATTTCATTTTAATAAAAATTCAAAGGACAAGAAAGTATATAATAAATAAATGTAAATGAGTGAGTGAAAAAATATATACTATGTGCATGTCTAGGCCAAATGAAATGGCCCTCAGGGTGCTATCTGTCACTTCTGTCAGCTCCTCCTCCGACATCAACTGTTAAATAGACCATGTAAATAAATATTAGTACATTATACTATCTCTTATTAATATTCATTTAAAAAAAAATGCAAGTTATGAATTCACAACTTAAATTTTACCTGTGTCACTATTCCAATGTCCCCCTCTCTAGCACGAGAGGACTCTGTACGGTGTGCTCCACTCCCCTACGTCTGATCTATAATGTCCACATCATGGAAGTCATAATCGGAAGTGTCTAAGGGATGCTCAGTAGGTTGTACAAGAGGACCCAAGCATATTTGGCGGCACATGGATCAAGTATGTGGTACACAAATATGGGGACCTGACGAGGATGATGCAGCAGCACTCGAGCCATCACCAACATCACCAGAATGTGGCCGAGCTACTACAGAAGCATGTGAAACCAAAAGACCACTTAAAGAGTGAATAGTGTGGATAGTCTGTGTGGCCGCATCCTGCATAATATCTCGATGGTATACTGGAGGTGGTAGAGGAAGGTGAGGGAGGGGAACATATGGGCGGGATATTACTCTAACTACCCCTGATCTATCCTGGGGCATACCTCCACCAACGCCCTGGAAGGGTCTAATTTCAAAGTAATTGACATGATGCCCTAACACAAACTCAACATATAATTTTTTTATAAAGTAAAATGGTATATCACAATTGTTGTTCGGTGGTTTCAAAAAAACCATACACCAACAATCCCAAAAGTTTTCTACAATGTCTCTATGAGTGCACCATTTTATAGAAAGTTTTGTTTTATTAGCATTAACTGGAAAACCAATGCGAGGGTTAACAAATAAAGAGGCTATTTGGGCTTTGGTTATTCCAAGATCTTTCACATCATCATAGGACAATCCACATGCATAATATTCTCTCATGTCTTCTCCCCACGAATGAAAGGCATTATCTTGCGAGGAGAGGGTTTCTATGTTTTTAATTATTTATTTCATTGTGTTTGACATCTCAGATAATCGAGGGACTCTTGTATAAACTTCATAAATGCCCCTTAATTGTTGCAATTTTTCATAAATTAATTCTTGAATTGATGGTTGTGGAGGTGGTGGAGGTGGTGGAGGTGGTGGAGGTGGTGGTGGAGGAGGTGGAGGTGGAGGAGGTGGAGGAGTGGAGGTGGTGGAGGTGGTGGAGGTGGTGGAATTTGTGCATTTTCATTGTCAGCAGCCATAATGCCTGATTAAATATAAAAACAAATCAATCTAATTAAAATTAGACAATATAAATGAAAATATTATCAAAATACCCTAGTTTTTTAAAAAATCCAACAAAACCCTAGTTTTTAACAAAAATCTATAAAATTCTCTAATTTTTAATCCAAATACATAAAAAACACTATTTTTAAGTCAAAATCCATTGCAAACATTCAATTTTCATCAAAATCCATGCTAAACTCAAAATTTTCATAAAAAATCTATCAAAAAACCCTATTTTGAAAAAAATCAACTAAAATTATACAAATCTAATTGAAAATTTGATTAGAGCAAATAAAAAATCAAGAATCTAACCTTTTGAAGATGGATTTGCACCAAATCGGATATTTGATTTGCGGAATCAACTTTCCACTGTGCACCCACCACGGTTAAGCAAATGTCGAATGAGAATGAGTTTTACTCGGGCCGAAATAGAAGTATATATATGTGTCTAAAATCGGATATATCCGATTTGGATCAGATATCGGATTTTGAAATCTAGGTTTGGGCTTTGCTTCGGTAGTCACCCGAGCCACATAAAGTCAACTTAGTATTTTCGCGTTTTTGAGTCATAGAAACACGTATTTTTTTCTCCATTGCCACTTTTTGGCATACCATGATCCTGCACATGCCCTAATTTAAAATTCTAATTCTTTTGAATTTAGATTTGTAACTCTGATATCTAGTGCTTTCACTTGGTTAGATAGTTTTTTATTGAATACTTTTTCTTTAATAAAGTTTTGAAGTCAAACCAATTACAATTCAGACATAGGGCGACCGTATAATGCATAACTTTTTTTGTACGTATCACAATTCAATTTTTTTTGTTGGATCAAGGACTTCAATATCTAGTGCACTCATATTTTTCAAAAAAAAATTATAATCTGCTATTTTTCCACATGCAGAATAGAAAGCTTGATTTTCAGTGAAAAACCTATATTTAATAAAACTAAAAAAACAAATACATATAGAACTACCTGATTCCAGTTGGGTTTGTGAAGTCTCCTCCATTTTCATCTTCAACCCGAGCTTCGAAGCATAAAAAATATGGACTTTCAAAGTGCCTGAGGGAGAGAATGAGGGAAAAGGGGGTTCGAGCGAACCCCCTTTCCTTTTGCATTCCTTTGTTTTTTTTGGGCAGGAAATGTGTGGGCAATATTTAAAAGGTTCACTCGAACCTACAAGTTCGTTTGAACCCCTAAGACTAATTTTTTTTGCATGGGGTCATTTTTTTCTAGTTTTCCTTCCTCCATCAAATTGTAAACCACTATTGTGGCTTCACCCAGAGAGTTAACTAGCTCTAACTGGGACACCTAACTAAGCTTAACACCATGTGTATAACCATGTGTTTATAATGCATATTTGCACCAACACTCCCCTTAATCATAGCTTAGGTGAGAAAAATAAAATTGGATCTAAACAATTAGGCATAATGAGGTACTAAAATGCAATGCAATATCTCATAAAGTGGAGAAAGAGAAAAAAATACATGAAAAAATTATCCCCACCCAAAAGAGAGAAAAGAAATATGCTCTCTAAAAGATGAGAAGAACAAAACCCCATGTGAGGAAATTTACACCATAAGAAGATACATCATACAACCCCCTTCATTGTAGAATATCCTATAGCGATGGTAGATGCTCAATAATGAATACAAAAGATGATCTAGGATCGTTTGACAACATTCCTCCCCTTAGAAAGAAATAGAACCATAAAATTATGCAAGTTATCTTCCCATTCCTAAAAAGAATACGAGGAAAGAAAACTCAAGATGAATGAAGTCTCTAAACTTTTCTCAAGTGTCTTCATGTCAATGTTGAAAGGTGCGCCATAATCAAAATAAACATTCTAGAACACATTGATGAAGATGAAAATCCAAAACCTAATAGAAATAAATATAAGACATAATTTATATAAACAATGATTATCCCTCCAAATTTTTCTCAAAGGTATCCACAACGATGCCAAATTGTGACAAATGATTATGTAGAGAAGAAATAAGTGGGGACCTAAGGATTCCCTCTCAACATCTAAAGAAGATGATGCAACTCCATAGGAGATAACATCAAAGAGAATATGAATATCCTCAATAGTTGAACCTTTAAATTTGAATTCTATGACTCAATAAATAACTCTACAATATCTAGCAAAAGAATCATCTCACAAAGTTGAAATACTAGTAACATCTTTGCTAAATTGAATTGAGAGTTGAAGATCTAGAAGGTGGAGGAGATGAAAGCTCAACATGAACCAATGTGGATCAAAATACACATAGAGTCAAGTGACCATAATCTACTCTATATGAATGAGGTGTAAACTATTCAATGGTATTGCAAGGTCATCTAGAGAAAAATGTGAGAAGGTATAAAATCAAGATGCATGATCAAATGTCCCAACTACAATCAGCTCTCTACTCTATAAATCTCTAATGAAAATTGAATCGGTTGTGAACTCAATAATTTTATTTGTTCTAATCTATGTAATTTGATAGATTGATAGGAGATTAATTGAAAGAGAAAGTAAACTTAAAATATTTATTAGTTTTTCACCTTCAATTTCAACAAACCATCTCCCCACAATAGATACTAGAGTGCCATCGCCCAAAGTGATAGCATATATTCTATGAGGCTCTAAGGAAGAAAACTCAACTAGTAAAGATCCCATGTGATATGAGGCACTTGAGTTGATGTAATGATCCAAGACAGAGTTGATGTTGATGCAATATCAACTAGATCCTTGCCCATAGTTTTATTTTTACCTTTTTCATTTGCCTTAGTAGATTCTTGAGTTGATGAGGATTATTTGATATACTCAAGAACCCCTATGTTATGCTTCTCAAGAAGATGTGTGAGGTGGTCAATCTACTTCTTCATACTTTTTGTTGATCATGTGCAATTTTCTTACAATAGGAACACCTAACTTTTTATTTCTTAGGTTTCCCTTGGTTAGAAGTTTCAGTGCTAGTTTTCAAAGATTCTAATTTATGTTTTTTCTTAGTCTCATTATCCTTTTGAGTGTTCTATGTCTTCCCCTTGTTGTTTGAATTCTTTTGTTTTCCATTCTCAACAATGAGTACTTATGGTTTGGAATATTTCAATGTGTCTATTTGTATTAACTTATCCTATTCTCTAGTTAAGTCAACAATGAAGTTATATAAAGAAGGAATCTTCCATGATGTCCCAAAGGCATTTTTGGAGGAGTAGTTCTAAGGTAGATACAAAAGTAGAGTAGTCAATACCTAGTTTAGAGAGTAGAGAAAGAATTAAATAGTCCTATTTTTTCTCTATTCCATATTCTTTTAGCTACAACCTAGTTCCGATTTTAACTTAGTGAAGAAGTCTTGTAGGGTGTTAAAAGAACTAGATCTAAAACTTATGAGCTCATTCTCTAACTCATGACCTTTCATTTTGTTGGCTTGTTTTTACTACTAATCAGGTTGGTCTTCTAATCTACCTATGAAATTTCCAATTCCAATCAACGATAGCTCGAAGGATCTGGAACAACTGACAAGGACTTTTAAAATGCCTCCTACACTTCGGGCTCTACAAGACCTGGGAGGATGATCCCTTAATGTGTTTATAACCTCTACACCAATATCATAAACAACATTAACATATAACAGATAATCTCACTTAATCGCTCAACATAATAGGACAATATTTTAATAAATTGGTTGTTTATCAGTAATATCAACTATTTGGAGCATGAGATAATTACAACACAATCCATAATATAATTTGTCACTGATTTACAACTGGTAGCAAGCTCTAGGAAAAGACAAACAAATATTGAATTATATGAATGATTACAACTTAGATCAATGCCATATATCCATTGGGGAGTCAAATTCACAAGGACCTAAAGGTATATGACAGATTTAACACGTAACATATGAAATCCCTAACAACATTGCCTTACAATCTCATCAATATGCATTCTAATCCAATACTACTTACCAAATCCCTATATAGAACATACCCACCTATAATCCCATTCAAGCATTTTAATTAATTCCTTGAATTAAGCTAAAATAAGGATCATACGCACCACAATAGTGAGATGAATGAAACAACCCTTAGTTATTTTATTCAAAGTTCAGATATGCGTGTACAATGGAGAGACATGAGCTTGAATTTATCATTTCAACTCAAATGTTAGTACTGTTATACAACATTAAATCCTCATGAATTCAAAACCTATTTCAGACTGACCCAGAACCTAAATTGTATTTATCTCTAAAATCATCTGTCTTCACAATGTACTCTACAACTTCACCTAGACTCAACCCATAAATGTCTAACTTGATAACCCCTACTTTTGGCATTGAAATCCTTCTTATAAAGAATGAAGGAGAAAACAAGCATTAGGCCAAAAAGGTACACTTGTCACTAGCCAAATGAAGCACCTGGCCAGGTAATACGTATGTCACCAAGAGAATAAAACACCTGGTGATATTCAAAAATCGGTTACAATGGCAATCATCCTGTAGAAATCACCAAAATTTGGTATTCTTCATCAGTCGGTGGAAATATTTGATGCAAATTTAAATTCTAGCCATCAATCCCTTAGTTCGATCAAGTCATCTAACAGCTACCTTCAAAACAGGCTGAGACAATCAACAATGTGACAACAAGGTGCCCACGATACCATACGCCGCGAAGGAAAATCTACGTGGCAGTTGCTCGTGATATCACAATCCTGCTAAGCACCATCACAGGATAGCGGGCAACCATTGATCTTTATCATCGATGATCTTGCTCCTTCAATATGGCCGCCATCCTTTTATTAACTGTCAAGCAGCTTTTCCCTCAAGATTATAGCATCTACATTGATTTAAAGCATGTGCATCTCACAAGCACTTTAGTAACCCTCCTTTTAATGTATTTAAGTCTAGATGATGTATTTCATTGTTCCTTTGGCTTCATCAGGTAAGACACGTGGTGGTCGCCCATGATATCGCAATCAACCAAAGCACCATCGCAGAATGGCGGGGAATGGCTCAGATCAAAGGACAATTGACGAATCGTCACACAAATTTGATCCTCCAAATGGGACACATGTCGCCCGCCCGCGATATCGCAATCCTGCATAGCACCATCACAGGATAGTGAGCAACTGTTGATCTTCTTTGACTTGACTAGTTGCCCTAATTTCTTTGCTTTTGCTAATTTTTAATGAATTCCCCTGGCCTTGTCAAATATTTCATTTTAAATTTTTTTCTTTGGAAGCAATGAAACATATTAAATACTCGTACAAAAAATTCCTCGGGCCCCACCTTGTATATGTGGAAAAATCTCGCTACTTCGTGATAATTAAAAAGTAACTTTTGAATTTGAAATAGCAGGCAAGGGCTCAGATCAAACAATAGTTGATTAGCGGTGGCGCAAGTTTGATCCCCCCAAATAGGACATGTGGCGCCCGCCCACTATTTTGCAATCCTTCAATTCCCGATCACAGAATGGCAGGAAACCATTGATATCTGAAGGCGATGATCGACGGTAGCACGAAATTCATCCCTCTGCAAAATAAAACATTCATTAAAGGGCAAGGGGACATTACTAGGTCGATGGTAAACAGCAACATAAGTTATTTTAAAACAATTCGGCACGAGGCTAACCCAAACTTAGGAAAATAAAACCCATAGAGGAAATAAAACATTGAAACCAAAGGGAACCAACCTAGATGAAACAATGGGGCATAAGATGTTTTAAAACCCTTCAAGAAAAATGTAACAGTGAAATAGATCCTGACCAAGGCTTTAGTAAGCACAAAGGTTTAGTATGAAGACAAAGCTAAAACCCCACCTCTTGGAAATTTTCCAACACCATGAAAGACCAGTGACATAAGGTAGGGCATGAGTGAAACATTAGGAACCAAATTTGAAGTTCCATCAATGGCTCCAGTTGGGGACGTTCATTCCACTGGAATGAAGTGAGAATTCAGAATCTCAGGTGGAGCAGACCAAGATGCAGAGTTGAGCAAAAATTGGATTGTTCGGACAAAACCACCCTTACTATGTACAAGAGATATACAAAAAATACAAACCTAAGCTACTCTTCATGGAAAAGAATACTTCAAGTGAAGTATAACTTCAAGAACTATCCATGAACTGGTAGTTCAAGAATATCCCCTGTAATATCTTGGAGGAAGTAAGAATCTTCACCCCACTTACCATTAATTAAAAATGGACCCAACCAAATTGCATCAAACTTCCCATTCTTCCCTTTATCTTCAAGTTTGACATTCCATATTAAAACCAAATATCCATCTTTGAAACTCCTTGCAGTTGTCCTCTTGTCATACAAATTCTTTACTTGCAACTGCAACTTTGCATTTCTTTTCTGGGCTTCCCTCCTAGTTTCATCTAATTCTATAAGAGCTTCCACTCTCAATTGCATCTTATCATCAATTTCATTATCATACATCTGGAGAAACTTGTACATTTCCATTAAATTATTTTGGGGCAACCTTGCATTTATCCCATAAAACCAAGTCAAATGGGGCACAACCTATTGCCTTCTTCATAGTTACCCTATCTGTCCAAACTGCTAATTTCAGTTTAGAATCCTAAGCACTTTTATTCTGATCTAAGATTCTTTTAATGATCTTCATCAAGCTTTTATTGCTTGATTTGGCTTGTCCATTTCCCTGTGGGTGATATGATGATGAATAAGAAATTTGGATGTCATGCTTCTCACAAAATTCTATGTATTCCTCAGATCTGAAACACATTGCATTATCTGATACAATCCTTTTTGGACATCCAAATCTAGTCAATGCGTTGCTCATCAGAAAATCAGTTACAAGTCTACTAGTGGCTTTCTTTGTTGGAATTGCTTCCACCCACTTAGTGAAATAATCAGTGGCCACCAATATCCATGAGTGACCTCCACTAGATTTACATGCTATTTCTCCTATAAAATCAATACCCCACTGTTGGAACGGAGCTTGTACTATAACTGGTTCTAGAGGCAAGTTACCCGAAAACTTTAACTTACTAGAGAAATGTTGACAAGCATCACATGTCTTCACTAGCTGGTGTACATCCTTAAAAACTGTAGGCCACAAAAATCTAACCCTCATTATCTTATGTGTAGTTGTTTTAGCCATATAATTCCCTCCACAAACTCCACAATGCATCTCACTTAGAAGTCCTTGTGCTTGATCTTGGTCAACACACTTCAACATAAAACTCTCTCCATTTCTCCACCATCGCTTTCCATCCATAATAACATACTTAATAGCATGTAACTTCAATGTCCTTTTCTTATTTTCATTCAAGTTGTTAGGAAATTTCATTTTTTGCAAATAATAAATCACATCTCTATAACATTCAGAATGTGAAGAGAGGTCACGTGCAGGTACCAATTTTGTGGCCACTTTTCAAAAAAAAAATTAAAAATGCGAGCACGTTATAACGTTCTCTTGTTATTTCGCATTAAAAACAAAGAAAAAAGTGAAATTATTTGCCTTGGGATACCAACCCAAAGGCTTGGAGGGAATTCCTAACAAGGCTAGAGACGTGTTTTTGCAAATTCTACAATTTTTCACATAATCGAGTTCGTGCTCACCATCAACATTGCATCTAGTTCAATATCGACAAAATCGAACACATGGGTAATGTTAAATTATCTCTTAGCTATCCAACGATGTAACTTTTTTCACTTTTTGACAATGTTAAACCTTTCATCCATAATTTCTTTTGTTTGTATATCTGTTTTCTGTTAAAAACCAGTGTTTGGTGTTTTTTTTGTTATAAATTAACCATTCATCAAAATTTCAAATAAATTAAATTTTTAGAAACTAGACTCCATTCTACAAATTTAAAAAATAAAAAGAAAAATAAAATCAATTATTTTCAAAAATTTGTAGGAGAGCACGGCCAAAATTCTGCTTTTCAGGAAGTGCCCACTTAGAAAATTAGTAAAAAATCAAATATTCATTAAAAAATTATCAAAAAAATTATGCGTCAACTAGATGCTGTTAGCTAAATTTTGACTATAGCAATTTTAAAAATACTACAAAAAAGTTCATTGTGCTCAGGTTGTACAAGAGTTGCTATGTTATGTTTTTCTGACAAAAACAACACCAATTTGTGTACAACCCTCTTTTGAACCCCTTAATCTCAACCATTTTCAAAATAAATTAGTAGTTTAGAAAGTAGACTCGGAGTACTTCGATCCTTGTTTTTGTTCCATCTCAAAATTTTGAGTGTAACTATCCTCAATTTCATGTCCAAGGTCAGCATTTCCTAATTTCAGAAGAAAAAAAGTGGCCACTTAAGCCCCCTTTTTGGGAACCATCTTGGTGCACTTATATCACATATATGTGATCTATTTTCATCTTCTAGCATGTTTATCTGATTTGCTTCCAGATTATTTTGGGCCATGAGCTTGGCCAATCCTTGTCCTCTCACCAGTTTAGTGATCTAGACCTCAATATTGAATTCTTGGATCCTATTTATCCACCTACACCTTATTCCCGATACTTCATGCTGTGTGAAGATGTCCTTAATAGCAGTGCTAGGCATAGTAGCTCCCATCAAATAAGGCCTAAAATATTTTACTACCTTCACCAGTGCATATGCCTATTTTTCATTTATATCATACTTAAGTTCTGCAGCGTGTAAGGATTTACTAAAAAAGGCTATAGGCTGTTCAAAACCTTTTACATTCTTTTGTAATAACACAGCTGCAATTGTGTGGAATGAAGAAAATGAGAAAATCTGTAAAGTTTTGGAAAAATCAGGGGTTCTTAACATAGGAGCCTCCTTTATTGCTTGCTTAATGGCTTGGAAAGCTTGCGCAGGCTCCTCATCCCATTTAACTTTGGCTCCTTTCTTGAGCATTTTAGAAATAGGGTGAACTATCTCAACAAAATTTGTCACAAACCTCCTTAATAACTTTATTTTTCCAAAGAAAGATTGTATTCCTTTGACACTTCGAGGTTGTGAAACTTTATCAATTGCAATTACCCTCTCTGGATCAATTTTTACTCCATCCTTGGAAACTATATGACCCAATAATTTTCCTTCTAGTACTCCAAAGACACATTTCTTTGGATTCAAAGAAATTCCATACTCCAAGTCCCTAATGAATATTTTCTCCAGATGCTCACAATGATCTTCCTCCTTTTTAGAATATGTTATCAAATTGTCTTGGTAGATCGCCAAAAACAAGTTAATGAAATCTAAAAATGCCGCATCCATGGCTCTCTGAAAAGTAGCTCCTGCATTTGTTAGACCAAATGGCATTCTTAAATAAACATATGTTCCCCATGGTGTAGTGAAAGTCATCTTAAATTGCTCAAACTCTTTGACCATAAGCTGATTATATCCAGAAAAACCATCCATCATAGACATTAATTCACAACCTGTCACTCGTTGCAACATGGCTTCCATATTGGGTAATGGATAATTGTCTTTCAATGAAGACACATTAAAATTTCTGAAGTCTACACATAGCCTGATATCTCCATTTTTCTTCCTTACTTGTACCAATTTTGATACCCAAGATGAGTGTCTGATTGGCTTAATAATCATTGCATCCCTTAGTTTCATTCATTCTTCTTTCATTTTGGAGGCTAAGGTGGGATTAATAGGCCTTTGCTTTTGTCTGAATGGCTTGGCATCATCACACAAAGGAATCTCATGTTGGAAAAGATCCTCTCTGTATGCCTTAAGGTCATCATAGGACCATGCAAAGACATGCCTAAACTTCCTTAACAAGTCAATTAGCATCTTTCTAACTTTTGGTGATATTTTTTTTCCAATATACACCTTCTTTTGGGATGCTTTTGTTCCAAGATTTATCTTTTCCAAGTCATTAGGATGAGAAACAACAGAATTAGCCTTTGTCTTATCTTGATTATCAAACACTCTTTCTAGTATAACTAGACCCTTGGGAATTGTGTTTTTTTTTAACTGAATGACCTCCTTTCCAAATATAGTATCCTTACCATCAACATTTTCAACAAAAGCTCCAAAGTCAATTTCCTGATTTTCATAGTCTCCCACACAATTCAAAAACCTCAAGATATCATCATCATTATCAAAAAATTTCCATTTTTTTATATTATCAAGGACAAATGTCCTGGTTTGCACCTCAACCTTAGAAATTCTAGCATAAGTCATATCATTTGGTTTTAATGTAATGTTGGCTAATAATTCTGCCACTTTGCTTTGACCTCTCTCCATCCATCCTATTCTAGATGCATCAAAGCTTTCCAATTCATCCCAAACAACATTCTTGTACTGTTTCAACCTTTTGTTCTTCAACACATACTTGGATCTAACTTGGGGTACCACAAGCTCGGAATCCCCAATTACTTTGAGCTTCTTGATCCCATGTTTTTTAGCCAATCTCAACCCCAATAACAAGACTTCATACTCTGCCACATTATTTGTGCATTCAAATAACAAAGTGAAAGATAACCTGAATGTATTTCCACTTGGTGATCATAACAAGACACCTGCACCAGAACCTTCCTTTGAATTTGCACCATCAAAGTACATAATCCACAAGTCCTCAGATTCTGACAATTATTTTATTTATGTATCAATTAATGCAGTAGGCTTATCACAGTTTCTAGGAAGTTGCTCAACTCTAAATTCATCTATACCACTTTCAATAAAACATGTCATATTCTCAATTGGGCCATGCTCAATCATATGAGGTACTTTTGATTCTCTTTCAATTTTGACATCGGTACCATCAATGGAGAAAGTAGCAAATGAAAAATCACATTGCATGTTACCTCCCATTGATGCACTCCATTTTCTTGACAAAAGCATTCCAAAATGAGGTGGGATGTCTACAACTAATACAATCATGATTGGGTCTTTGTATGGGTTCTAAGTTAATTTATAAGGCAATGCTCTCATAGTTCCAATAACTGGCACTTCTCTTGATTCCATAGCATAGAATTTACCTTGGGCAGTATCTACTATCAAGCCCATTGCCTCCATTATTTTGACTGGCATAACATTATTTGATGCCCCTGAATCTATCATATAGTTTCGTAAATTTTTTCCATTTATATCCATACTTAAAAAAAAAGGGGTTATGTTTTCAAGGCACATGTTAATAGAATTTCTTGAATACACAGGATTAATTTGTGACACAATTCCCTCCACTTCCCTTTCTTTCTCTTTGCCCTTTGCTTCTTTACCACTTTCATGTTTAGTCTTATTAGCAACAACATCTGTAATCAAGGATATTGTCTTCTCTTTGTGTTCATTTATTCTCATCATTTCTAGGAAAGGTACATTTACCTTAACCTAAGAAAGCAAATGAAATATATCTATAGGTGTATACTTAGGAAAATTAGACATCATACCTTTATCATTTTCCCTTTTTTTTTGGTTGATTACTTCCTTCCAGCTTCTTTTGCTTCTTATCCTCTGCAATAGGTTCAGCTACCTTTGTAATCACCTTTTTCTTCACCAATGATGGACCTACATCTTCATGAGGCTTTGGGGTCTCATTCCTTTTTTCCCAAACCTTATCATTCTTAGCTTCTCTGACTTTCACAACATCCTTTTTATTGTCAACCTTAACACCTTTGTTTTTATCCTTTTTCTCTTTAATAAACAAGTCAGCAAGTTTACCCTACTCACCGCCCACAGTCCTATTTCTCAATTGAAGTGAACTTGTAATTTGAGTAGCCATTCGTTCAATCAATCTTGCAATCTCTTCTTCTTATGGTCTCCTTAAGGACATTGAATCTTCAACCTACTCGATATTGCAAGTATTATGATCAAAATCACCTTCCTGATCAGAAAATACCTGTTGATGGTAAACCTCACTTCTCTGCCTTTGGTTTAGCACATCAGCTTCTTGTATTTCATCATCAGAGGAACATTCTGCCTCATTAATGTATGATCTTTCCATACAAACATTTACATCATCATGCTCATATTCTGATGTTTGATGATGAACATCTTCTTCTACCTTCTCAGCAACAAGCAACTGAGCAACACCACAATAATTTTGATCATGTGGATGTTCACACACTTCACACCATAGTTTATCTGCTACTAGATTCACTGAATGTTTCTGCAAGGGGTCTGGTGTATGCTGATTATTTTTAGGTTTCTAGCTAGGCAAGATTGGTTTTTCGTCTTTCCAATTTGTATTGTAAGGATAATTTTGCAATCTAGGCAGCCTATCATTTTTATTATAAGGTTGTCTTTCATTTCCCATACCTTTCTCTTGCTTAACAATACTTTTCTTTATATCTTTCAAGGTATTGTAAACCTTTTCCCACTTTTCATCATCTTTAGGCTTGGCGGCTAGAACCTTCTCAGTCTCACTCTTAGAATTTTTTAAAAGTGTAGGTTCTCTCCTACCACATTTCCCAGAAGCTCTTCTGTTACTTTCAATGTTTATAGCCACTCTAAATGCATCCCTCATAGTCTAAGGGTCTTTGTCTCTGAGGAGATATGTCATTTAGCATCAAAAGCATTGAAATATGTAGTTAAACAAACATTTTCATCAAGCCTTAAAACCCAAAACAATTTATACATTGCCTTTTGAAATCTTAAGTTAAACTCCGTCACAGGCTCATTCAATGACTTCTTGATGTTATGAAACTCATTCAGCATGAAAATTGCATTAGTTTTATCACCATACTGCTCCTTGAAACACTTTTCAAACTCCTCCCATGAACCAATACTAGCATTAGGTAGACCTCTATACCAATCCATTGCATCTTCTACCAGAGATTGTATAAACAATTTCATCACAACATCTTCATGTTCTACTTCATAATCATTTAACATGTCCATGAAAGATTTTAAGTGTTCCTCAGCTGTCACAGCATTATTACCAGCAAACTTACTCATCCTTTCTCTCAAATCAACAGGGATGGGATTTGGATAACCAGGGATACCATCAAAGAATAAGGGCCTATATCTTTCCAACTGTATAGGTCATCATTGAAACAATCCCTCATTCATCTTAGAATCAACACCAGACCCTACACCTTGTACTCTATGACCATCCTGATTTGGATTTGCAAACCTAGTTGCGTGAATCTTCGGGTCAGAATTTTTTGTGGACGGATTTTGAGTAATCTTAGGATTATTATTTAAGACATACTGATGATTTGGGGAGGTTGTAGCTTGTACAACCTCATCTATACTTGTTACTTTTAGGAAACTAATTTTCCTCTTCATTTTTGCATTTGCAGCCTCAATTTATGTTCTCTCCAACTCTTCTACCAAGGCATCACTCTCCCTTTTAGCCTTTTCTAAGGCAGATTCCATTTGAATTGACACATGTGGCTGGAGATCTTGTTGAGTGGAGTGGGGAGTAACCTTCTCATTTATCTTAATCCCTTCAACCTTTTGCATTCCTTTGTCCAAGGCAGGCTTAGGGTTTGTATCACTTGGTTGAGACTTAACATGATTTGAGGGTTTTGGGTCAGCAGGTTTGGACTGAGCATCAGTGTGGCCTACTGGGATTTCTTTAGACACATACTTTGTCTCCTTATTAACAACCCTTCGTACAACCGGGTCTTCTTTGTTTAGCAACTTCATAGTTTCCAACTGTCTCATCAACCTATATCTCTCAATCACAGCATCCCTCAAGCCTGTTTCCCTCTCCTTTTCTCTTTTCACCCTGAGCTCAGCTTGCTTTTGGATTTCCTGCCTCAAAGAATTTGTCTCCAAAAACATCATCAGGGTCAGGAAAAGTCACATCAGAACTTGATGTATCACTTAGGTCTATTAAATTGACCTCTTCCAATACATGTTCAAATAATAAAGGATTTAAATCATTTTCAGAAGGAGGAGGCACATCACTGGTGCATTCTCTATGATGGCTTCGACTTCTACTCCTGGCTCTCCTTTTTTCAGCATATTTGACACTAACAACCCCTTTATTTTGACATGTCCCATCTTCTTGAACTGGTGTATTAAATAATGCATCAAAAATTCCACAACTAGCTAAATCTGAACTTTTAGACACGTCTTCAAGATTTTTAGAGATAGGGTGTAAATATTGAGTTGTACCTTGGTATACAGGATTCTGTGATGCAGGAGCAACATTACTAGATTCTGGTCTTTTCTTTATCCAGTCCTTCTTTATTCTGGGAAGTTCACCTTCCAATTTCTATTCTGGATGATTCTTCATGAATGACCTGGTGTTCTTCATTCTTCATACTAGTCCAATATTTCTTTCCACTTATAATAAACCTTTCAAAATAAAATGCAAATTGATGCAAAGAATTCAAAGTCGCCACCCAATTAGCTTGGGAATACCAAATACCCCATGGTACGTGGTAGAATATGAAAACCTTTGGAACTTCGTACTAACAACACACTAAAATTCTTTACAACATAACTTTGAATGCTTATGAAAACAAAAGAAGTGGTTAAACCTTAACATAGAACTAGAGGTTCAACCTTCAAATCATAGAAACACCATGAAAAACTCTATGCAAAATGGACAACCGAGACACTGACAAGGAATATTCAAATTAGTCTCCAGTAAAGTCACCATTTTATTGGCTTGTTTTTACTACTAACCAGGTTGGTCTTCTAATCTACCTATGAAATTGCCAATTCCAATCAAGGGCAGCTTGAAGGACCTATACCAATTGACGAGGACTTTTAAAATGCCTCCTACACTTTGGGATTTGCAAGACCCGGGAGGGTGATCCCATAATGTGTTTATAACCTCTGCACCAATATCATAAACAACATTAACATATAACAGATAATCTCACTTAATAGCTCAACATAATAGGATAATATTATAATAAATTGGTTGTTTATCAGTAATATCAACTATTTAGAGCATGAGATAATTACAACACAATCCATAATATAATTTGTCACTGATTTACAACTTGTAGCAAGCTCTAGGAAAAGACAAACAAATACTAAATTATACGAATGAGTATAACTTAGATCAATGCCATATATCCATTGGGGAGTCAAATTCACAAGCACCTAAAGGTATATGACAGATTTAACACGTAACATATGAAATCCATGACAACATTGCCTTACAATCTCATTAGTATGCATTCTAATCCAATACTACTTACCAAATCCCTATACAAAACATACCCACCTATAATCCCATTCAAGCATTTTAATTAATTCCTTGAATTAAAGCTAAAATAAGGATCATACACACTACAACAGTGAGATGAATGAAACAACCCTTAGTTATTTTATTCAAAGTTCAGATATGCGTGTATAATGGAGAGACATGAGCTTGACTTTGTCATTTCAACTCAAATGCTAGTATTGTTATACAACAATAAATCCTCATGAATTCAAAACCTATTTCAGACTGACCCAGAACCTAAATTGTATTTATCTCTAAAATCATCTGTCTTTATAATGTACTCTGCAACTTCACCTAGACTCGACCCAGAAATGTCTAACTTGCTAACCCCTAATTTTGGCCTTGAAATCCTTCTTATAAAGAATGAAGGAGCAAACAAGCATCGGGCCAAAAAGGTACACTTGTCACCAGCCGGATGAAGCACCTGGCCAGGTAATACGTATGTCACCAGGAAAATAAAACACCTGGTGATATTCAAAAATTGGTTACAATGGCAATCATCCTGGAGAAATCACTGATCTCTAGTATTCTTCATCGATCGGTGGAAATATTTGATGCAGATTTAAATTCTAGCCGTCAATCCCTCAGTTCGATCAAATCATCTAACGGCTACCTTCAAAATAGGTTGAGGCAGTCAACAATGTGACAACAAGGGGCCCACGATACCATATGCCACGAAGGAAAGTCCATGTGGTGGTTGCCCGTGATATCGTAATCCTCCAAAGCACCATCATGGGATAGCGGGAAACCATTGATCTTTATCATCGATGATCTCGCTCCTTCAAGATGGTCGCCATCCTTTTATTAACTATCAAGCAACTTTTCCCTCAAGATTATAACATCTCTGTTGATTTAAAGCATGTGCATCTCACAAGCACTTTAGTAACCCACCTTTTAATGTATTTAAGGTCGAATGATGTATTTAATTTTTCCTTCAGCTTCATCATGTAAGACACATGGTGGTCGCCCGTGATATCGCAATCAACCAAAGCACCATCACAGGATGGTGGGGAACGGCTCAGATCAAAGGAAAATTGACAAACGGTTGCAAAAATTTGATCCCCCAGATGGGACATGTGTCGCCCACCCGCGATATCACAATCTTGCAAAGCACCATCATGGGATAGTGGGCAATCGTTGATCTTCTTTGACTTGACTAGTTGCCCTAATTTCTTCGCTTTTGCCTTCTCAAATATTTCATTTTAAATGTTTTGCTTTGGAAGCAATGAAACTTTTAAAATACTCACACAAAAAATTCCTCGAGCCCCACCTTGTATACATGGAAAAATCTCACTACTTCACGATAATTAAAAAGTAAGCAACTTCTAATTTTGAAATAGCAGGTAAGGGTTCAGATCAAATGGTAGTTGATCAGTGGTGGTGCAAGTTTGATCCCCCCAGATAGGATATGTGGCGCTTGCCTACTATTTCACAATCCTTTAATTCCCAATCACAGGATGGCGGGCAACCGTTGATATCTGAAGGCGATGATCGACAGTAGCGTGAAATTCATCCCTCTGCAAAATAAAAACTTCATTAAAGGGAAAGGGGACATTACTAGGCTGACGGTAAACAACAACATAAGTTGTTTTAAAACAATTCGGCACGAGGCTAACCCAAACTTAGGGAAATAAAACCCGCAGAGGAAATAAAACATTGAAACCAAAGGGAACTAGCCTAGATAAAACAATGGGGCATAAGATGTTTTAAAACCCTTCAAGAAAAAGGTAACAGCGAAATAGATCCTGACCAAGGCTTAAGGTAAGCACAAAGGTTTAATATGAAGACAAAGCTAAAACCCCACCCCTTGGAAATTTTCCAACACCATGAAAGACCAGTGACATAAGGTAGGGCATGAGTGAAACATTAGGAACAAAATTTGAAGTTCCATCACATTTCATCTATCTTCTAATTTAGAGTTTTTATAATGTAATACAAACTTCATTGGGTGTATTTAATGATTCTACATGAAAGAGAAGCTCAAGAGACACATTCAAACACAAAAATCCAAAGGCTTGATCACACTTGTTAAACCATATTTCTTTAGCCTCCTCAATAGTAGGTTATTTTTCAGTGCCTAGTGTTACCCTATACAACCCTTTGTTCTTTAGCACAAGTTGAAATTTTAGGTTCCACTCAAATAGTCAGAAGGTGTTAGAGGCAAGAAAACTTGATTTGAATCCATGCTTAGAAACTAAAATATTGAAAAAATGAAGAATCAAAAGGATATTAGGAAGTGTACACATGACACAAAACATAGCAACCCCCTCTCTATTTAGTGTTTAACCCCCTAGATCTTGGCACTTTATATGCTTAGTACTTAGACAAATCCTAATGGAAAAAAATAAACTTTATATTTTAGTGAAATAATTTGTCTGTTGCACTAAGCATAAAAAGTTATCAACTTTCAAAAAAATGGCACTCAATTTTTAGTTTTCAATTGAAATTTATGACAATTTTAATTTTTCCCTATGTTTCCTAAATAATGATTCGCATGCCCTAGTGTAAATATTGATGTCAGTGAAATTCACCTTTTCAAAGATGAATAATATATGTATCTACTGATTTTAATTTGATGATATCTTCTACCCTTCAAACTACTAAATGCAAATTTGGCATGCAAATGCCTTATGCGTGTTAAATGCAACCTACACACCTAAATGCAAAATTCCCTATGTATGTGGCTCAAATTAATTGATCTTTCCAATACAAAGGCACCATAGTCAATCAACGAAATGGAATAGCACTTGTAGATCACAAATTTTCATGTAGATTTTTATTTTTTCTAGTGGGATAATTTATTTTTCCTTAGTTATAGGTCTTTCCTACACTTTTATTAAGATTGCTTAGGATAATAAGGTGAGTTTATTATTTAATAACTAGGAGATAAAATGATGAGGTGTCTCCACCCTTTAAGGGTGGACTATTTACTTTTTCATCACTTTATTTAATATTGGTGGTTCGTGGTGGTCAATTCATATTGGTTGATTTGCCAGCTCCATCCTCTCCTTATTTCTATGTAAAATCACTACCTAGCTTGTATTTTTTCATTTTGGAAGATATTAATACAAGTATGTCATCCTAACATTGCATATCTCTCAGAGTTGTTGGTTTGCATTGTTTATATTTTCTAGTTTAAGTAGCTTTGAATTTCACTTATAAAGTTCCTTGGATTATTCAATCTATTTCATATTTCTAACATGGTATCAGAGCTTTTGTTTTGATAATTATAAGTTTATAGATCTTCCTAATTGAGAGTTTAAGCTTTTTATGTGAGATCTTGAAAAGTTGAGTTTGCTCTTCTCTTGCATCATATGATGACCTAGAGAATCAGAAAAACTTGATAGAAATACCAGATTTAGGATTTTCTCTTTGTAACTTTGTATTACAAGTTCATTTTTTAATATGTTGGTGCAAATCTAAGCTCTCTATTAAGTTTAGAATGTTCAAAAAAGTCAAATATAGCTTTTTTTCACTCGATTTGGTCAACATTTGATATAGTTGCAAATTAGGGTTTGAAGCTCAAATCTAGTGAACAACTTTTTATTGGAGCAGTTATAGCATAAATGGATGTTTCCATTATGCTTATATGGACCAAAAAGCCCTATTTTCATATAAAATTTGTTTATTTTAGGGTATGTGCAAGATCATGATGGGCCAAAAAGTGGCAATATGATGGGTATGTGGCTAACAACTTTTTTTTTACCCAAAATTGATGAAACAAAAAGGGTTTTTAAAGGATATTATCAACTTTCCACCAATATAAATTATGCCTTACTTTGAATTTAATAAATTTTTATTATTCATTTTCTATTTGAATTACGACTAAAGTCCTGATTGATAAGATGATTGAAAAACATCTTTAGCTTTAAAATGGTATCACATTTTTAAATCCAAAATATGCATCATATTCTATGCTTCACATACTATAGGATTAAAAAGAAAAATTGAATTTCATAAATTTTTGACCAAGTTAAGGTGGTCAGACATACGAGTTTTATATTTTTTAAAAGTTGTAATAAAAAATTCATAATTAATTATTTACCTAGAAAAAAATTACAAAAAATATGCATCACATCGAGACATGAGCCCTCTGCTTATATATAAAATCTTATAAAAAAATATTATCATTTTATTATGGTTAGGGTGGTCAGACAGACACCTACTTCTTATTTTTTCCCTGAAATTTAAGTACTACTGCATTGAAATTTCAAATTTTCACCAAATAGATTTTATATTTTTTTAAACAAACCTAGTAGTTTAGAAACTACATTCAATTTGCTACAGATTCTACTCTTGCATATTTTTGAAATAATATAGATAACTTATTCAAATATTTACATCAAGTTACATAACTCTGATTTTTTTGAATTTATTGCCACTTAAGGGCTTGTTTTTTCCATGATGATCCTGCACATACCCTTTAGACGAATTTGATTTTTGGAAAAAAATTATTTTGCTAGGAGGGTCATCACTACAAGCTAAATTCAACCATTTTTAAAAAAAAAATCCATAACCAAGTTCACCATGGTGTCCATTTTTGGAAAAAGAGATATCATCAAAAATATGGAGATGATAAATTTTCATCCACAAAGGTATTGAAAATAAACTTTTCCATTTCTACTAGATATTGCAGGTTGAAGTTGTTTATTGCAATTTTCCTCAAAAATTCATAACTTTTTCGCATGAGCTCCATTTTTTGGAAATGAATAGTCATTAGAAAGGTATTGAATAGAAATATAAAGATACAAGACTATTTTTTCATATTTCGTTTCAAGTTAATTTTGTATCAAAATTTGTAATTTTTGGCTATTGTGAGCCTAATAAGCATTGTATTGTGGAAAAAGTTTTGTAAATGCATGAAACTATAAAGTTCCAACTTTATAATATTTGAGGGGGTATTTTTTGATACTATTGAAAGGGGTGGGAGTGTATTTTTGTTCTTTTTTGTGTCATTTTTAATCATTTGATTATTGTATCATGGGTTTTTTTGTTCACCCTTATGTGATAATCTCGAATAAGGCCAATTATGAGTCTTGAAAAAATGGCATTCTAACCCATTTCAAATAGCTTAAAATTTTGTCTTTCCTTTATAGGATCATTCCTAAACTTGACACACCTGGATGGAAATCAGCATGGGGTAATAAAATTGATCATGTATTAGGATTGATTGGTTCTCATGTTGATAATGACACAATAAGGGCTATAGTGGACATTGAATGTCCTCACACACTTTCGACTAATATTTAGGATATTTTTTAATACCTCATGTCTCTCCATTCCCAAATAATCCTACTTCATATTTCGTCATCCCAGTTGATGATGTAGATAATATACCCTTTCATGATACTACTAAATAGAAGAGCTTGATTATTTTGCAAGTCTTGAATGTTCAGATGACATAGAGAGTTATCTTCTTGCTTCTCATATTTATGTTGAGATCACATCTCAATCACCTATTGAAACTTCATATTCTAGAGATTCTTCTTTGAAAGCCTCTAGTGATTCATTACAATAGCATCATTTATGTCTTTTAGATTTAGTCCATTGGGACCAATTTCTACCAAACATTTGTTGTTTATTTGTAGAGTCCCTCAATTTGGATCTAGATGAAACTATTGAGGACATGCATCTTCTCTTTGAGGAAAAATCTTTGGTCCTTGTATCTATTGCTACTAAAAATTCTAGTGTTGCTTCTTTGAAATCTTATAGTGATTCCTTGCAACAAGACATCTATAGTCTTTTAGATTCAACTTTTTTTATGATCTCTTGACGAGGATTTTAGACTTGTTTATAGAGACGTGTATTGCATATTTATGAGATACTATTGATTGTAAATTCATCTTCTCTTTGATGGATTTTATTCTTCTTTAGTTGTTGTGAGGGAACACTCTAACCCTCTAGTTCATTCTCTACATGACCATTCATCATAGTTTGACATGAGTATGGATACTTTGGAACAACATTTGGAGTAGACATCTTCAGAGGAGATACTTGAGTCTTTCACTTTTGTTCTACATCAGTCTCTAGGAGATCTTAATTTTTCATCTTCAATAGTGCATCCTAGAACATCTAATTTGATTGTGATAGCTTTCAACATCGACATGGAGTCACTTGAGCCACATTCAAGACTTGGGAGATAGCTTGCATACACCTTTGGTTTTGTTTCTTCTTAAGGGGAGGAACATTTTGTGATGATCATGGACCATTTTCTACATCCATTTTCAAGCATCTACCATTGGATATCTTCAGAGGGGGCTACTTATTCCTTCTCTTCTTCTTCTCTCTCTATTTGTGGGGGGGCTTCTTCTTCTTTGGGGTTAATTTGATATATGCATGGGTACCTAACATGGCCTCTTTTCTAGGACCCATAATCTTTTACATCCTCCTAAGTTGTGTTTAAGGGGGGGTGTTAGTGTAGGTTTTTATTTTCCTAGTGGGATAATTTATTTTCCCCTAGTTATAATTTTTCCTACACTTTTATTAATCTTTCTTAGGATAATAAAGTGATTTTATTATTTAATAACTAGGATATAAAGTGATGAGGTGTCTCCACCCTTTGAGGATGGAGCATTTAATTTTTCATCACTTTATTTAATATTGGTGGTTAGTGGTGGTCAATTCTTATTGGTTGATTCGTCACCTTCATCCTCTCCTTAATTCTATATAAACTCGCTACCTAGATTTTATTTTTTCATCTTGGAATCTCTTAATGTAATTCTATCATTCTAATATTACATATCTCTTGGAGTTGTTGGCTTTGATTGTTTATATTTTTCTAGTTTGTGTAGCTTTGAATTTCTCAAGTATAAAGCTCCTTGGGTTATTCAATCTATTTTAGATTCCTAACAACAAATCTGTGACTTCCAACAAAATCCTAAATGAGTTAATTTCTACATATCACGAATCTATGTCTTCCAATAGCAACACCCATGCTTGCATCCCTAGAGAAACCCTAGGTGAGGATAAGGTTAGACCATAAAATGTGTCCTCATCATATGATCATGAGGTAGCCATCTGCAAATGAAAAGATCTCTCATAACCAAAAATAAAGGAGAAACCTCATGAGAAAAATCCTCTCCAAAAGAGAGAAAGATGATATGAAGGGCTAGGAATCCTCCAAAATGTTATCCCAAAAATAACAGGAACATGAATAACATCATTGAAGCACAAAGAAGCTACAGAAAACTATCGAATGATGATTATCAAAGTGTTAAAATGAAGAACCTCCTTCAAGAGATTACAATGAACATCAAGATCAAGAAGATAAAAATTTGCATGAGTTTCCTAAAGATACTACTTGAACAAGGATTAGATGGAAAACAAAGGAAAATCATGTGATATTCAAAGATACAAATAGCACATGAATTTTCATGAGTGACCCCAATGACACTACTCAACAATACAAAGAAGAAAGTTGAAAATACAAGTGCCAATAGTCTAAAGAACACAACTCAACTGAGGATCGAGGGTCACCTCCACAAAGAAAGAATGCAAGAGTTTCTATATGGAAATTACTCCATCTTAATGAAATTGATGGTTAGCTATTTGCTACATATACCTATTACATAAGAACAAAAACTAGATACATAGCTCAGTCAAAAGTGAAACCAAGGAAGCATTAACAACAATAGTGTAAAACCCCCATATAATTCTAACAAGGGAGAGGTATGAAAAGCCCACTAAAATTATGTGTCACCATGTTGCTCCATGAAGGAGAATAAATAACATATGAACTTCCGCAAGAGATTACTTGCAACTAAAAAAAGGTGTGCAAACCAGGGCACATGCACATGAAGGTAGATGAGGTTATGATTACAAAAAAGAAGGTGCACACAAAACTCACACATGACACTTTATAATTAATGAAAGTACACAAATATGGGACAATAGGATGTGTAAAATCCCCAAAAAACATACACCAATGTGGCACTTTATCTCAATGCATCTACAAATATAAAAGTGCATTCAAAAGATGCCTAAAATTCCAAAAATGATAAGATACTAGAAATACATATATAACACCTCTAAATAAGTCATCCCATACAAACATAAGGTTTCCAAGTGCCAAAAATGTCCAAGTAATCAACTAGAATGAGAAAACACAAAAAATTGAATAAAATGTACCTAAAAAAATCTAGAAAAAATGCATGGATAGCTTACAAGAGATTTGAAATATCTTCCCAACATTGCAAAAATTATGAAAAACAAAGGAACTAGTCAAAAATTGTGTACTTAAGAGTTGAAAATGCACATCTAACCTTGAAAATTGATAAAATATTTTTTGAGGAAACCACCTCACCATCAAAAAGTACTCAAAACTAGTTCTACAATGATATCTCGTTCAACAAAATCCAATACTGTGTTCTCAAGTTATGCCAAAAAGAAAAAATACCTCCTTTAGGGAAAATGAGGGCTAGGAGAGGGCAAGAATGGGTCATCTATATGAATGACATCATGCTGATGTCAATAGATAGAATATTATTCTGATGATGAAATTGTCCATTTAATTGTCATAAAAATTTATCAATGCCAAAAAAGTGACAAATATCAAGAAAGCAAATTGTGGGTTGGAAAAAAAGTGTCACCAGGTGTTTGCATCACTAGTAAACATGCAGTATCAATGAAAAAATAGTGAATCTTCCCTCAAAATGGGGAAAAGGAAATTTTTTTGTCAAAACTCAAAGGATAAATTCAATCATTGTGAAGTAAAACAATCTAGTCTGGAACTATGCATATAAGGATCACTACTGAGGAGTTTAATTTTTTTTAACAAGATTATTTGATCACTGATAACTACTAAATAGAGCCATCATTGAACAAAAAAATCAATCTCCAAATAAAAATGATGCCTATCAGCAATTAGGAAACCTCATGCGACCAAAAAAATAACTAGAGAACTTGCATGCCTTCAAAAATATGACAAATGACTGCTAATGTAGGTGCATTCACTAAAAATCAAAAACCTCTCACCAAGAATGTTAAATTTTCTTCCCAATAAACATTTTTGACAATGAAAAACCCTCTAAAGGTTTTGGTATAAAAAACTGTAACTTTGAGGTTCTCATTAATAAAAAATGGTATCAAAAATCCAAACATCGATGGCCAATTAAAAACTCTAATGTCACATGGAAATAAAATGCCTCTACATTCAAGAACGTTACCTCTACACTCAAATAAAATCCTAAATATTTTTAGAGATGGTGTTAGGGCACAAAAATTATCACAATAGGGTGGTCAAAATGTCAACAAGGGGAAGGAGAACATAGCCACCTACAAACAAAAGAGACTCAAGAAAAATTTTGCCTCTTGGAGGAAATGTAGAGAAAAATGTTGAATAAAAAAACCTACAAATATACCACCACTATGAATCCAAGTCCACATTGAAAAGAATTTTCATATTTGAAACCCAAGTTTGATCATGAACAGTGCCAAAAAATGATGCAAGACCATTGAAAAATTCAGATCAAGATTCAAAAAGTGCCTTGAGTGTAAAATGGCAACAACCCCAAAAACCAACAATACAAAAGAGCTACCAAATGTAAAAATCTAACCATTCTCACCAAAAGTTATAAAAACATGTTGAATACCCAAATTCAACATCAAAAATTATTAAAAATCACCAAAAAATAGATCCTTGATGTAGGGAGATAAAAAATCTCTAGACATATACAATGTTGTATAGTGTACATATCTATATAGTTATTGTAGTGTTGCAAACTATCACCCTTGACAATTTTACACTAGGTTTGGAACCCTATTTTGCATTTAAAATTAATTATATTCATAATATGTTCATTTTGGGGCCAAATTAGGAAAATATATTAAATTCCCTGACATATTGATTTTTTGGAGCGAAAAATACCCGAACAAAGGTGTTGGGCACCCTTGTCCTAGGATTTAGCTTTTAAAAAGATACAAACTCCAATATCATCATTTGATATCTTAAAGACTATACTTGGTTGGCTTGAATGCAAAAGTTACTTGGGACACATATATAAAAAATGCTTTCCATTGAATTTGGGAAATTATTATGAACTATTATGAATTATAAATGATTATTGCACTAATTGTGAACATACGTGAAACTTCTTCTCTACATGCTTGCTACAACTCTCTATTTTTTAATGTGGACTAACCCTTGTAGGTATTCAAGGAAATCTATGCCTTCATCATTTTTTTGCAAAAAAAATTGGTACATGACATCATTCCAAAAAAGGTTTCATACCTAAGGTAAATTTATCTTATGTTATTCCATTTATTATAGTCATTGTCATTTACTTTGCCTCTACTCCCCCAAGAGCACATGATATTTACCATCATCATCATTGTTGTTATGAAAGTGGGAACACCAACACAAGGGTTTTTTAACACACCCAAAGACTAAGAGGGGGGGTGAATCAGTCAACTCAAAACTTAAGCCCTTTCGAAACTTGTACTTTTCAGCACTTCACCAAATCAAAACTCTTAAATAGAGTAGTAGAAAAGAAGGATATAGCAGTATAAAGCTTCAACAACTTCAGTAATCAAAGATATAGAAATTCCAACTCTAATCAGATCAGCAACAATGATAAAAGAGACAAGAAAACACATTCACAAGATGACAAAATGAAAAACCCAGTAGGGAAAAACCACGATGAGAGTTAACTCGCAATGTAAAGGCTCACTGCCAAAAAGGACTTGCAAACTAAGGTGCACTACCTTAGCGCAAGATACAAAGGACTTGTAGAGCTGAAGAAAATACAACTCTAGATGCAAGATACAAGTACCTAATGAGATTCACTATCTCATAGTAGGATACAAAGATTTTATAAAGAATTACAACATTTGTCAACAATTCACTCTATAGACTAAGGAATTCAAGCACATATGATCTTTCTTTCAAAAACTTTCACACTTTTTCTGCTAGATATTTAATGTACTCCACATTGGCACTCCCTCACACTTGTTCAGACTTCCACACCTCTTTCATTTGAAATGGTCTTGCATTTATATCCACTGCAACACTTTAAAACTTTAATTAGGTCAGTCAAGAAGAAGATAAACAATGAATTCAATAAGTTGGCCACCAAAACATAATGCAATCCTATCCCAAAGATAGAGAGTACCAATAACAAACTTAATACATCTTCCAATGTGATCAAAAAAATTCACATGTTGGTGCACATCAATCTAAGTCAACATCAAAGGAAACATGGAGCACATAACTAGTTGGCCCAAAAACACTCTTTCAATTGAATTTACTCAAGGAAGTTCCAACCAAGATAGGTTAGGACCCAAATCTAGCTTAACACATCTTCAATTGCTAGCACAAACCCCCAAGCACATGGCATAAGAAAAATAACAAGCCTTATCAGCCAGATATCCACAAATAACTCAGACAGCCAACTCAAGACACAAGACAGTGTTTCAATATTAAAAAGAGACACAATACAGCACCAAAGCGGCCAAACAGTAACATGTGGATCATATGGGTATGTTTCATGAACATCTAACAACATTTCTAGAAACTTATTTATACTATCATGCCACTAGCAACCACCACAAACCAAACAAGAATAGAATATTGCAACAAAGAAGCATTGAGCATATAACCAGAAGATATAACATTAATAGATCAACTTGCGAACATCGTTAACTCATGAAATTGGAACTAAGACTCTACACAAACACTAAGAGGATATTCATCAAGCTATAGGAGTAGAGACAACAATGTAGAGAAATGTGAAGTGTTTCTCAGACTAGTCTAGACAACCAACAACACTACCAACCTTCTTTAATTCACAAAAATCTCCTCAGCAACATTGGTGACTTGAAAAGATAGGAATGCAACATCCATAGAACACTGAATTTGAATCCCAAACCACAAGACCATATCTTCAACAGCAAATGAATGTGGATCATTTTCCCAAATAGACTTCAATGCAACTTCCAAGAACATAATCACTTAAGCAACTTACGAAGGCCAAAAATTTCTTTCAAAAATGCATGCTTCATCAGGTACATCAGGAGAGAGCATAGTACATACTATATACTTTCAGCATCATCTCTCCACTACCAGCAATACTTCTAATGCTCATTTTAATGCTTCTAATCCTCATCTTAATATATCATTATGAAACCAACTTTGTTGACAAAAATCATACTCAATAATTATTAATAGAATATTATCAATAATGATAACCCAAAAGATAACCAATGCCAAGCTAAAAACACTATAAAAATATCAAAAATTACTTGATGTCAAGGACATCAAAATCCAATAATCTTCCTTACTTCTCAAGTGCTGACAACAATGAAAACCAACAATCAATTCACCAAGTGTTGTGATCAACCACTGCCAACCATCTCATATGACAACCAACAATCAGTGTTGACATCAATAACAATAAATTCCAAAAATCTCCCAATCAATGATAACCAACAATCAGTGTTGAAATCAATGACAACAACTGCCAACAATTTTCCCCTTTGGCATTGATGGAAACACACATCTTCTCACTCTCCCCCTTTGACATCAAGAACAAAGGGCAACATACACCTGCATATAGAAAGAAACAACGCATTATCTAACTTCAAGGAAAAGGATGAAAGATCTTCAATTGAAATAGCAACACAAAATCCACCTTTGACCAAAAATGCTTCTTAATACTTGCACAACTACATCAAAATCCCCCTTACTACCAACTCCCTCTAAGTGGTAGCATACATCAATCCAGGAGAAAAGGATATGACATGATTTTTTTCCCTCTCGATAGAAGCACCATCTATGCATCTAGTTAGAACAAGGAGGGGTAATAACCCCTATTTTCTACTAGAGATACTCAAAATTATCCTTTGAAAATGCCTTTGTGAAGATATCTGCAATCTAATATTTGGTAGGCACATACTCCATTCTGGCTTCATGCTCTGCAACCTTCTCTCTTAGAAAATAATATTGGATAGAAATGTGTTTAGTCCTTGAATGCATTACCAAATTCTTAGAAATGTTAATTGCACTTGTATTATCACACAATATAGGAATGGGTTCATCATATGTCACCTTTACATCCTTCAAAGTTTACTTCATCCAAAGCACTTAAGTTTAGCAAGATGCTACAACAATGTATTCAGCCATTGTTGTGGATAAAGACATTATTTATTTATTTTTACAGAACTAGGAGACCAATCTATCTCCCAAAAAGAATGCATTTCCACTTGTACTTCTCCAATCATCCACACACTGCCCAATCACCATCAATATAGGCACTCAAAGAAAATTTATTATCCTTTTTATACCATAGTCCATAGTCTAGAGTTCCCTTCAATTATTTGAATTTTTTTTCACAGCTCTTTCATGAGATTGCTTAGGATTTTATTGAAATATAGAAACCAAACGTCAATCTTGAAACACAATGAGACATGTAGAATTTCCACATAAGATCATATAACTGAACTTGTATATACACCAACTAGATCAAGTACCCAAACATATTCTCTATAGAGAAGATATGCATCCAAAATTATCTATAGCATACTACCATTTTAAATTGTACTTGTGGATCCCCAAAAACACCTGATACAACAAAGTAGCATGCTTTGAAAAATCCTAAACATGTCCACAAGATTATATGGATAAATCATATTTTCTTAAGGAATGTGGAGCATTGAATAAGCCTTCATCTTCACTTTACTTTGTCAGAGCATATGAAGAAACTTTGTCACTTACAACTATTACACCAGAAGGTGTAAAGACTTGATACCTTGGATAAAACACCTTCACATCTTGACCAACTTATCTTTTGAATCGCAAGGAAAAAGAATTATTAGTGGAGGGATGCAAACCAAAATAACATGACTCTGCCAAAGAGTATGCACTTGTGAATTCCTTGGAAAAAAATTGAAACTTATCTTTATGTGTGGTACACCAAACTAGAATGATACCAATTAGAACAAGTGTACCAAACTCCACACACCTTGTATTTCCACTAAAATCTTCAACAAAGGATCATTTATGCATAGTAGGTCTGCACATCAACTAATCTAGTTCTTTCATGTTGAAGCCTTTAGCATCATCTTCTTTTTAGGGGATAATTTTTTTGCAAATAAAATCTCCCTTCGAGATAATGCTTTGTATCAAATTATCTTAGAATCTTGTGTAGAGTGCACAAGTGTAGACTTATCCTTCTTCTCATGTTCTTCCTTCTAGACCTTTCCATTTTCCTTATTTTGTTGATTCAGTGTTTCATCCCTTTTCTGATTCTAAACATGTCACTTCACAAACCCACTCCTGCAATGGTTTTCCTTGTGTCCCATATTAGTACATTTATAGCAGACAAAGTTGTGCTCTAGAACAGTTTTTTTCTCACACTCATTAGCCTTGTGACCATAGTTATTACAAGCATAGCAATATCCATGAAATAAGACAATATTATTTCTTTGAGGAAAAAATGATCTTATACCCATGTTCTCATTTCTTCTATGTCTAGTTCAATAATCAATAGCCTTATGCCCAAATTTATTGCAAGAAAAATAGTAACCTTGAAAGGATTGATTGAACCTAGTAGGTGGAGGACTTCTAATCCTTTTTTCTTTTGATTAAAATTGGATCCACCTTATTTCTTGTCATTTTGAATAGCCTTTACATCTTTAGATCCATTCTTCTTGGAGTCTTCAATGCAACCTTTCTCCTCCTTTGTTCAGGCCTTCCAATTGATTTGGAGCTATCCTCGAGACCAAACTTCTCTCCTTTGTCATTTTTTTCTTTTTCTCTTTTCAGGGCATTCCTCAAAGTGATAATTTCTTCCTCAAGTTTTAAACATTCAACAGTTTTTTTTTTTAGCTTGACATTCAATAAATCTTTAATCCTCTTGCCTTCTTCAACTTTTACTTTCAAATCAGATACCATACCTTCTTCCCTTTTTATTTTTATTTCACATTCTTTCACTCCTATTTTGGTTTTCAATTTTTCAGTTTCTTCATTTGATTTTTGAAGAAAGCTCTCATATTTTTTATTTAGTGCCCTTGCTTCATCTAGGTATTCTAGATAAGAACGAATTTTTCCTTCAAAACGTATTTCCCAATCATCTAAATTGAATTCCCAACCTTCATGTCCCATTGATTCTAGATCTGGATCACAAGAAAACATGTCTTCATCACTCAAGGAGCTAAACTCCTTACATTTTTCAACATTGATCTTTCTGCTATCAGTATTATAGGCCATAAAGAGGGTTTTATCATTTGAATAATTTTCCTCATCTTCTGAGGAACTGTTTCTCTCCTTGGAGTAGAGAACCTTTTTATCCTTATCTCTTTTGTTACTATCATTTGATTCTTTATAGGGACATTTAGATGCAAAATGACCAATCCTTCCACAATTGAAACATTTGAAGGGTAACTTACCTTTGTACTTATCAATTCCTTTCTTCAATCTTCTCACATTTTTTTCTTCCACATCATCAAGGTCATAATTTTGATCAATAGCTTCATCTTCAATATTTTTGTTAGCTTTGAATGCAGCTTCTCTTTTAGGAGCATCTTTATAAAAAAAAGTTCATTTCAAAGGTTGTGAGAGCACCAAACATTTCATCAACTAAATATTGATGTCTTTAGAATCTTCAATGGTAGACACTTTATGACAATAATATTTTGGGAGATACCTCAAGACCTTATTCACAAATTCATTCTATTTTAATTCTCCACCAAGACCAGTGATGCCAGAAACAACTTCATGTAGCCGGAGCATATAGATTACATGTATTAATCTTTTATCATCCTCGGAGTCTCAAATCTACTTTTAAGGATTTTCATCTTGGATTGCTTTACTTTTGCATCACCTTCATAGATACTATTGATCTTTCCCAAGACATCTTTAGCATAACTACAATTCATCACTTTCAAAAGCTTAGGATCATCCAATCCACATAAGAGAGCATTATGAGCCTTGGCATTGCATTCATATAGCCTGATTTCAGCTTGATCTATTGGAGGAGTAGCAAGAGAAACATAACCATCCTTGACTAATTGCCACATACCAAACCCTAGAGAGTTTAGTTAGCCTTTCATTCTCAATTTCTAGAAAGCATTTAATTAGTTTCATCAAACCTAACACCCTTGTATGAACCATCATGTTTTATCCTAGATCTTTTTCTCAAGTTGTTAAGCTTCTTCAGAGGAACTTGGCTCTGATACCCATTGTTGAACACACCCAGAGACTGGGAGGGGGGTGAATCAGTCTACTCAAAAATATAAGCTCTTTTGGAACTTGACCTTTTTAGCACTTAACCAAATCAAAACTCTTAAATAGAGTATCAACAAAGAAGGATATAACAGTATAAAGCTTCAACAACTTCAAAAATAAAAGATATAGCAATTCTAACTCTAATTAGATCAGTAGCAATGATAAAATATAGAAGAACACACATTCACAAGATGACAAAAAATTTACGTGGAAAACCTAATGAGGGAAAAGCCACAATGAGAGTTAACTCACAATATAAAGGCTCATTTCCAAAAAAGACTTGCAAACTAAGGTGCACTACCTTAGTGCAAGATACAAAGCACTAATACATTTGACTACAAAATCCAACGAAACTGTCTGACAAAATATGTAAAATTTGATGTTCGTCGGGTGCTTGTAAAATTGATGTGTAATTTCTAATTTTTTGAAATTTTATCCCCGACGTTCGTCGAAATTTTGACGATCCTGGGGTTCATTGAAATTTTGGCTATCATTTTCGTCGAATTTTTAACAACATGAAAAATAAAAAAAAATCAAATTGTGGTCGACATAAAGAAAAGTGAGTTCATGCCCGGTTTATTGCGACAATGTTTTTCTCTACTTGAGACAGTTTGTGGAGAACTAAGGACGATTTTCTTGGGAAAAATAAAAATTCAAAAAAGATATCGCCGGGTTGAGGGTAGTCATTTTCTTTTTGCAGAATTTAGTTGTGAAGTTAGATTTGTAGTTCTAGGTTTGAAAATCATATTTTAAAGCAACATCTCATCAGATTTCATTTTTAGAGGTTAGGGTTTTGAGAATTTCATGTCCAGATTTTGTTGTGTGGAATCACCATAAGATCACAACCAAGGAATAGATTCTTGTGACTGTAATTGTGTGATCCATAACTCTATTAGTCATGTGGCACAGTTATGCTATAACAAATACAAGATGCATTCATGTGTGACCCAATTTTAATGTTGCTATGTTGTGATAGAAATGGAGGCACTCATATAATGTAGTTAATTCAGGTTGTATAATGTAGGTGTCAATCATCATTGGGTGCATTCAGGTTGTCTCAAGTTTAACAGGTTAGGATGTAATTATAGCATGATCAAAGAGTGATTACCTCTTGCTGCAATAAAGAGCCTATAACTCTGGTTGATATGCAGAGTGGTTGTGTTATATCAATTATGTAGTGCATTCAAGCACAACCCATGTTTAATGGGCTATTCTAGAGAGTGATCAAGATTTTCTAAACCTTATGAATGTTACTTGACATATATTTGCATAATCTCAAATTCCTTCAGAGGCTTTTGGTATCAATGTATCCTATATAGGGTTTAGAATGATTTCTATTTTTAATTAAAAAATAAATAAATGATGTATTTCCCCATAATTAGATAATGTGGAGATCTAAATCCGCCCCAACACACTATCCTCTTTGGCACTGTATTCATTACTCTAGCTACTAGGGTTTTTCATGTGACATCTTTAATATCTTCATAACTGTGGCTTTTAAATAGATCTAAGTCTTTGCTTTAATCATTTTCATGGTAACTCTTGAGTTCCATAATCCACTCCTTCAATCTCTCGCTTAAACTATTCTTAAGCTAGACTAAGGCAGTAAGCATATAAAGCAAGTCCTTCTCATACCGCCATTGTTCCAAACCACCACTCACTGCCTTGCTTAAAATTTTGCCTCCATAAGCACAATAGCATGTTTTTAAATCATAGTTGCCAGTGATTGACCATTAAGGTCACCACTTTCATTATGAAGATACAATGAGATTTTTGTCTTCAAACTCAAGGCATTATGGAAGATAACATTGTGAATTGTTTGTTGTGTACGATTCAATTTTCTTGCACATTTACTGCTTTGCTAACTTCCTTTAAGACTGGGTATTGCACCCTCAGCTGCAATCTCAAACAGCTCACTCACTATCACTTGAAGATTCCTTTCATGAGCATCCTTCTATAAAATCAAACCATGCCCTATAGACTGCCTACCTACTACAGGGGACTCATTGTTTCATGGTATTGTAGTTCTTAAGATCCTTCAACCTTATTGACACTACTTCACAGTCCACAAGGTATTATTCACTATTCTCCCATCTTTGATGAGTCTCAAAACACTGCTCAAACATGCAATCCACTACCACCATTATACATTAATGGCTAAGAAGAAACATTGAACCTATGATTACCACTGTTACTTCATTTGGACAATCATTCCCTGATTGCATTTTCCTTGTCTAACACTACCAAAAGCATTTGAAAAACCCTTAAGGTCAGCAAGGGGGTAAGGAAACTCACTGTTAAAATCTCCACTTTACTATGCAAGGTTTTGAGCTTTATTATCTTGTCACTACTTAGCCTATTTTTGACTGTCACATCTCAAGTGACTCTCATTCTTCTTACCGTAGATTGCATTTACAAATGTCACTAAGCTACATAGTGTGCTTGTTATTGGCTACAATCTTTAGATTGCAATATTTTTTTATTACCTACAATGTCTCAATCTTTCTGGTATTGCAACCTCACTAATCCACTATAATTATTGTTTATGCTTCTACGAAGGCCTAGGGTTTGTACCCTAATCATGCTCTTACCAATGCTTTTGTTGTTTTTTATTAGGGCTCTCTCAATATTGAGGGACCTAGGGATAAGCTCATCATAAGAAGTGACACACTGCATCTTTAACTAAAAGGATAAATCTGTATTGACATTAGCAATGATGATTCTAACTTGTTGCTCCTTAGGAATGGGTCACTTGCTCTTACTAGCTCATTGTACCTCCATTGTTGTAGGAAGTTTGTGATCAAGTTCAATATTCTGATTTTAGGAGTCTTAACGGTTGGAAATCATAGTAAAATCAAAATTTAATAAGTTTTGGAATTATCATTTTAAAGTGTTTTTTGGGGTCATTAACTTCAGACTATCTTCTCTTTTGTAGGGGTGGTTGCATGCCAAATTTTTTTGGTGTAAAATATCAATTTTTTTAGATTTTGTTACCTGTCTATGAATAAAAATTATTGGAGTGTGAGTTTGATATTTTCTGAAGATCTAAATAGTCAAGCTTGGTAAATAAAAATTATATCAGATAATATTAGTCCAGAACAAAATGAAGAGACACTTGATAGATTGTGGGCTAGATTGAAAAGAAAGGGTGATGGGAAATGTTATTGTCCTTGCAATAATTGCAAGGGCTTAAAGACAAGATGACTTTTAATCACACAGCTAAGAAACATTGTAGGCAGTAATGGTCACATTGAAGGGGGGCATGATTTCATCATCCATTGGTAAAGGTCTACTATATGTGTTTATCTCGTTTTAACATTTTATACATATATATATAATCACTTGATCATGATCATGGTTTATTTGTTTCTATCATTATTATAAAGGTGGGGTGCCCTAGGGCAGATGATATGGATTATCACGGCCCGAAGAATGTGGTTTTGCAAGTGGACGAACATGGAGCTATGAATATCGAAGTTGAAGTTAATGATCCCATGGAAGAAGATGATCATGCACCATAAAACACAGCTTGAAGATGATGGTATGAATACATTGATCCATGACACATTTAGTGGCAGAGCCGGGATCGTATGATGTTCATGGATTTAATTGTGACTTATGAGCATAATGAGCCCCCTTATGAAGGCTTCAAACAACTCTCTCGCCATATTGTTGCTGCTTGAACTTGAAGGTTATGAATGGTTTATCAAACATAGCAACTTCATTTAATGTTAAGGTATGTCATATATGTCATATTTTTTCATATATGTCATATATGTCATCTTTTTTCATCTATTTTAATTATTTTTTGTTGTAGATTGATTGGTGAATTTTTGTTACCACCATCAAATATTTTACCTTGCTCATACCGAGATTTATGTGCCATTATGAAAGATATCAGAATGGAGTATCAAGAAATAGATGCATGTCCTAATGATCATATTATATATCATAAACAAAAGGAATTTGCAATAGAATGTTCATAATGTCATATCAGTAGATATCGAACAAATCAACTAACAAAAAAGGTGTCTCGCAAGGTTCTTCGTTATATTCTCATTATTCCACGTATGCAATGATTATTTAGGTGCAAAAGCTTAGCGCAATTTATGGATTACCATGCATGGAATAGAAGTGGAGATGACATTCTTCGAATGCCTGTGGATGGTTCTACATTTAGGGACATAGAGGAAAAATGGCCACACTTTAAAGAAGAACCTTGTAATCTCAGGCTTTCATTGGGAGCATACAATGTCAATAAAGAGGGAGCACATAATGTTGTCAATGATTGTTCCAGGTATTTGTTTACATCAATTTTCTTTAACGTAGTAGCATCTCATTTGTCTTATTTGTTGCATAATGACTTATATTTTTTCATTCAATAGTCATATACATTAATTTATATATATTGCAGTAAAATGGTTATAATAATTATGTAATTTTTATGTTCATTCAACTAGGTAAGTATCAAGTTAAAGATATGAATGTATATATCGAGCCTCTTATCAACAAGTTACTAAAGTTATGGAATGACGTCACTATGTATGACGTCTCCAGACCAATAGGACAAAAACAATTTCAATTCCATGCAATGCTTGTATGCACAATTCATGATGCCCCAGGGCTAACACATTTTTGTGGTATGTTATAACATTTGAATGCACTTTAATAATATTTAATTTGATGAAGTAGATATCATGCATGTTTTAAAAATAATCTATTCATTATATATAATTAAAAAAATTGACATATTTAATCCAATTATATATCATCTTGCAGGTCTTCAAACAAAGGGAAAATTTGCATGTCCAATTTGTGGTCCAAAGATGAAATCTCGCCATTCAACAAGTTTAGGAAAGCAGGTGTTTGATGAGTATAGGCACTTCCTCCATAGAAATCATAAGTATCGAACTACTTAAAAACATCTTTTAAATGGGAAAGAGGAGACTACATCAAAACCACAAAGAATGTCACCTCACTTATGGAAGTTGGAATATAATAGAATTAATCGTCAAGGTTATACATCGGATCAAATTGTTTATCTATCATATATGATATGTTTTGAATTTATATTTTTATATTGTGTTGTGTTTACTCATGTTGTAATTGACAATGATTGTCGTTATTAATTTGTTTAACTTATATGCTTCATGAAGGTCATCAAGGCATTAATGGCTAGCTTCCATAGGGACTGAAAATTTATCCCAGACAATTTAGTAGGTT